>AP025061.1:1234174-1245799 GCA_036186865.1 Eustoma russellianum | reverse complement strand
TAACATTTGGAAACTGACACAGCGACTAAAGGGGGTTAGGCCAGTAGGCTGCAAGTGGATCTTTATCATTGAGTACAATACCAATGGGACAATAAATCGATATAAAGCTACAGTGGTAACTAGAGGATTTCCTCAAATGTATGTTATAGATTATCTAGAGACGGTTGCACCAATAGCAAAAACTAAACGCAGTATATGTCATATTTTCTATAGCTGTAAATTTGGACTATGGTCTGCATCAACTAGATGTAAAAAATACATTCCTAAATGAAACTTAACAAGAATATGTGTATATGCATATTCCTCCAGGGTATAATAGTGAAGCTATTAAACATATGGTATGTAAGTTAGAAAAATCATTATATGGTCTAGGGTGTGGTTTCAAATATTTACTGAAGAGATCAAAAATCAAGGATTTGCGCAGTGTCATAGTGATCACCCTTTGTTCCTACATACTTCAGAAACTGGTTTGTTAATGGTTCTCATTGTCTATGTAGACGATATAATCATCACTGGAAACAATGAAAAATGAATACAAGAAGTCATAAACTATCTCAGATATTTGAGGTAAAAGAACTAGGAGAACTTAGATACTTTCTTGGCATGGAAGTAGCAAGAAATAAGGAAGGTATAGGCATATCACAGAGGAAGTATATCCTGGACTTGTTAAAGGAAACTGGGATGCTAGGGTGCGAACCAGCCATTTCACCAGTAGAACCAGGTTATAAGCATAAGGAGATGTGGGATTTTAACCAGTAGACAAACTAAGATATCAAAAAATTAGTAGGCAAGTTAATATATCTCTCTGACACTAGACTTGATATATGTTATGTTGTAAGCTCATTAGCTAGTTTATGCATAATCCTACAAATGGACATCTTAAAGCTGCAATGAGAAATCTCAAGTATCTGAAAAATACGCCTGGACAAGGTTTGCACTTCAGGAAGACACATGATAGGATTATAAAAGTATATACAGACGCAGATTGGGCTCGCTCAAGAACAGGCAGAAGGTCAACCACAGATTACTGCACATATGTATGGGGCAACATAGTCACTTGGAGGAGCAAGAAGCAAGGAGTTGTTGTCAGGAGTAGCATAGAAGCAGAACTAAGGGCACTAGTACTAGGTCTGTGTGAAGGAATGTGGTTCAAGACAATCCTAACAGACCTTGGACAACAGTTCACTAGCCCTATTCAAGTGTGTTGTTATAATATGTCAGCAATTAACATGGTAGAAAATCCTATTCAATATGACAAATCTAAGCATATGGATGTTGATAGGCACTTCATTAGAGAAAAGATCAAAGGAAAGCTCATCAGTTTAAGATATATCCCCACAAAAGACCAAATTGTTGATATCCTAACCAAGCCAGTCTCAGTCAAGACGTTCAGCATTTTCTGTCTAAGCTTAGTTGCATTAATATCTACACCTAAGCTTGAGGGAGGGGGTGTAGGAAGTATCCAGATATTATCTGTATATGAATCTAGACATTATAGCAAGAATATATGTATTATTATATACGAATAGAGTAGTAATAGCCATAAAGACTAAAATATAGGTTTTCCATAGTTATGAAATAATCTCATCAAATATTTACCAATAGGAAAGCTAGCTTAAGACAATCAATATTATGATTGCTTCTTCCATCTCTTTAAGAGCCTTATTAGTAAGTCCCTCTTCATGGATAAGTTTGCCCGAGGACAATCAAGGGTGGCTTATTCTAGGATCTGTGTGTATATTTCAGCAAAAGAGAAAACCCATGATATGATTCGATTTAAGGATGAACATGGTGTGGAAATCGAACAATAGGTCTTATATGAGTGGTTACCCTAAAATGCAACACTAGGGCCATAAGCCAGCACAAAAAAGCTAACGAAGGTGACCTCCCGAGAAGAAGAACCAGGAGAAAAGACGGATTGAATATGTGGGTGTGAGTAACACAAATGAGAATGTGACCAACACAGTGAAACAGAGACTTGAAATGGAGAAGGATGAACAGCAAGAGCTAAGCAATAATTGGGCTGATGGAAGTGGATAATCAGGATTATAGAGACCGGGGATTAGGGAATAAAGCTTCAACAAACTATGAGTGCTCGGGAAAGCTAGATATTCAGGAGGGCAGAGGAGTACAGGATGAGGTTGATCAGATTATGGATACACTGCATTATATGGAACCTGAGGAGAATACACAGGATGCTCGATCCTCAAAGGAGGACCAAGTGACTCAACTAGAGGATAAACAGACTGATGAGGTGTTGAATTCTGAGAAACAGATTTTGGAGAGGAATCAGAGTATTCAATCTCCAAATGGGTTCCAAGATCTAGCTGATATTGATCCTGAGTTTATTCACACAGCTGTTGAAAAAATAATGGGTCCTGCGCACTTAAAGAAGTTCGATGATGGGGATGAACACCAAGCACAGGAACAGGAAGTGAAGATGTCAGACATCCAACTACCTGAGACTCCAAGGTCAATTTGGAAAAAAGGGGAGGATCCTGGTCCTCAAGCTAAAAGCAAAGTGATAATAAAGAAAGCAGTGTACAGCACGACAAGGGTAGAAGGAAAGCTAACAACTGTGAGAAATGATCAAGTGCCTTGAAGACTAGTTTCCATACTCAAGGGAAGTACGGACGGCAGTTTTGAAGCAAGCCAAGTGTGGCCAAAGAATTGTAACCTGGCACGGTGTTTTGGACTGGTGCAAGCAGCAGTTTTTGAATTTGCTGCAGTGTTGTGGGTTACGGAGAGAGAACAACCAAGGCAAAACTTTCAGCTTTTTGTGAATACCGATCAGCTACTTGAAGAAACAATCCAACTGGGAATTTGACATGAATATATGCGTAGTTCTAAGATCTTTGTGTAAAGCTAGTGGATCCTTTTCTTCTTTTGGTATTTGGAGCCAAGTATATTTTGTTGCTATATGTTACTAGGTCCTTTTTTCGTTTGAAGCAAGTATAACTTGCTAGATCTGCCTATGTCAATCTTTTTACATTAATGAAAATTAAAGTTACAGAGAGAGAGAGAGTGTGTGTGTGTGTGAGAGAGTGCAAACATTGATTGTCCTCTTTTATAGACCTAAGATTTGCGTTTGAGTTTTTTCTGGCATAGTGTGAAAATCTGCATGCTGCTTTGTGGCCAAGGCTATTCTTTTGGTATTTGTTTGTGCTTATGGTATTTTCATGTACAATGCGTTGAAAGTCACTTTTGTTGTTCCAATTCTTATTTGACATTCTGTTCTTTTTTTTTTCTTTTCATGCAGAGGGAGCTTAAGAAGCCAGTGATAGGGAAAGAGTACTTCAACCATATGAACCTTGAAGCAATTGTTACCAAGTACCCTTACAGGAAAAATTTGACCTGTGAAGACATCAGTAAAGGTGCATTTCCACATTCTTATCAGTGACCAAAGCATTCTCCAGGGTCAAATATTTATTAGGTTAAGATTTGATTTACAAGAGAATTTTTGCAGAAAGTCAAATAAGACTTGCTCTCATTGATTTCTTGCGGGGCCTGGTAGAATTTGATCCTGCAAAGCGCTGGTCTCCACTGCAGGTATGGCAGAGATTTCTAAACAGAAACTGGTAATATCGTGTCCTTGCGATAACAGAAACTTGTCATTCTTAGCAAGAAAGATAAGGTCGAGACTTCAAGAAGATTAAGCAAAAAAATATAAGATGAAATTCTCACTTAGACAGTTTAGATGTGATCATGCATTAACATTGTCAAATTTCATTTTTTTTGATGTTGTGTTACCTAATGTAACTTACAAAAAAAAAGTGTTACTTAATGTATAAATCATGCGTTGATGCTCATTGCATTTTATTCCTTCCTGAACTAACATTTAGAAATGTGTTGGCAGATCTTAATCAAGCCAACATAGCAAAAGGGTTTTTTTTTGGGTGGGTGGGGGGTGTTTGGGCTATAATTTAGCAACTATTTTATTCATTAGACTATAATTTAGCAACTATTTTATTCATGTGTCGAACATTTTTTTCTTTTTAATCTGACAGCCTTTATGTCCATTAGGGATAGAATTAGTGTATGTTCTCCAGTCCACTGCCTTAGCAGTAGATCGACTAGCTCAGTACAATGAGTGCTGGAAGATATACAGATTGATATAAACAGTAATTAACGCAAACCTCCACTCGGTCCTTGATTCCTTAATCTTTCTCCAGGATCCAGCATGAATACTGCTTTTTCTTTGTGATGTCAAGAACCTCTGCAGGCCTCATTGCTTTGGATGGGAACAGCCAGACATTCACTTGTTTTAGATTGGGAACAGTCTGAGATTTCTTTTCCTCTTGATTACATTCACTGTCGAGATTGTCATCCACTCTCATTTCCACCTAGCGTATTTAGAAGACCAGTTGGCCATTCGGGTGCCAGCCACATGGCGAAAAAACGTAAAGCTTCCCTGTCTTCACTTTCACCCTCTCCCATACAAGCCTCCGTAATGCATTGGTTTCTTTAGTTTCCAAATGGATTGTGGCTTCAATATGACTGTATGAACCTACTCTATCCAAAGAGAATGCTGATGAGAGCATATACTCCATAAGTTGTTGATCAAAGCACTATTCAGTGCTATGAAAATGGAAAATCCCCAGTTCGCCCTTGTTAAGCTGAACATGTAGTTGCGAGCTAACTCTTGCAAGCTTTGCTTTCTTCCTCATACCACTCCAAAAGAAAAGCTTTAATAACTCTTATGTAGCTTTCAAGACTCTTTTAGGCAGGAGATGGATGATGGCCCAATAGGCTTCAATACTTTAACATTGACTTCATAAGATGTATTTCTTTCCCATATGAAAACCTAGCATTCACCCAGGATTGAATCCTTCTGTAATCCACCTGATTGTGGCATTCTTGCCATGTTAGCCTTGAGGAAGAAGGAACATCAAAGGACTGCTAGAAACATAGAGACTGGATGAAGATTTCTTTCTTTTTAGATTCAATCTCATATTAGCAAAGAAGAGATTCTGGACCTTGCTCCTTTGCCTTTTGGCAACAAGGTTTTGTTTCTTTGGCCTTGGAATCCGGAGAAAAGAATCGAAAAACTGAAGTTGAATGTCATTTTTGTTTGAGTTTGTCTCTCTTTCTTGAGGTACAATATTTCAACCCTACTACTCTTGGTAGGAATGGTACATTGATATGAAAGTCTATGTTTATGGATAGACCAAGTACTGCTCAAACAAGAGGCGTATGGAAAAATATGCATCGAGATCAAAGCTGGTGATGACCTTCCGAAGAAGTTGAAGCTAATAGGCGATTATGGCAAAGAAGTTTGGTAGGAAGTTATGAAGGATGCCTATTCAATGTGCCAAATGCAAAACATTTGAGTACAACCATGAGACTGGGTTGAGATGAAGAAAATGAACAAATCTCGAACAGAAGGCAGGGTGAATAACTAGAAAGATCAAGAAAGAAACCAAGTTGCAGACTAAAAGAACAATGCAACCCAAGAAAGAAAGGGCATAGAAATCCTAAAGGATGGGCTTTTACTAACAGATATAGAAGCTAGTGACAATGATGTGGAATCATTCCTTCTCAGCAGGACAGTACATGGACAATGAACCAATCTGTCTTTCCCAATGTCTCCGTGAAAGAGAAACTTCCCTCAAAAGGAAACCAACAAAAAAGATAAATACATGAATGAAGAAACAATCCTGATGGCTTTTTCTTCGAAATGATGGCTTCTTCTTCGAAATATAATAGCAATACTAACAAATTTAACGCTCTTGCTTGCCTTGATGCCTATACAAACGAGTATATTCAGAGACAAAGTTTAAAAAAAAAAAGAAGGTGATCAAGATGAGGATCAAGATCATAGTCAGCAGAATAATGCTAGAGAGCAGGTGTATTCTTCTTCTCTTTCTGATGAGGCTGGGGAAAGATCCGACCATGATAAGGTTGAGGACCAAGACCAGTAGTTTTCAGAAGTTGAGTCTTTGGATAATCTTATTTTTTAAGGTTAGGTTTCAGAATTGACAAATAATATGCTACCAATGGTCAAGACTAGGAGAAAGAAGAAAGACCGTAATACTGTTAGACGCACCCCTCAAATTTCAGCTATGAGGAAGATAAAGCCATAGAAAATCACTCAGACCAAGCAAAAGTGGAAACTCCAACAAAAATGTTTGGTGAATCTATTGAGATGATGAAAATTGCCCTATACTGAGCTCTCCTCAAAATCAAAAGTTGATGAAACTGAAGCTCACTTAAGCCAGCTGGAAAATGAAGGAAAGCAGAAGGTGAACACGGGTCCTCAACAAGTCATACAGTATAGCAGCGGTGCAAGTAGGGAAAAACTTAGGGGTGTCAAATCTATACGATGATCAAACTAGCTTGCTGGAATGTCAGAGGACTCAACTCCTATTTAAGACAATAAGAAGTAAAGAACCACATCAGAGAAAATAATTTTGGTCTCATGGGACTAGTAGAAGTAAAAGTAAGACAGATGAAGTTGGAAAACATAGCTCGGAATGTATTCCAGAAATAGGAGGTACTACATAACATCTTACCAAGTACTGTTTCAAGTATTTGGATAGCCTAAAACCCTAATATTTTTCAAGATAATTTGTTACATTATACTGAGCAATGCATAACCTGCAGATTCAGATTACTTTCGCTAAGAAAGGAGTTCATCTTGATAGTTGTTTATGGGTATAATGAGAAGGTCAACAGAAGAGACCTACGGAGGGTGTTGAGACACCTGCACCACTTATATAGGCATCAAGCATGGGTAATAGTGGGAGATTTTAACATCATATTTAATGGACAAGGGAAAGCAGGAAGGAAGAAGGTTGATAGAAATGCAATCAAGTAATTCATAGATTGGTTAAAAGACATAGACATGATAAACATCCTATTCAGAGGTTTTGAATAAACTTGGTCAAACAATAGGAATGAAGAGAAAGAGTATATACTAAAATTTATCATATGTTCTGTAATGAGAAATGAAAAAGTCAAATCTCTCACTTTCAATTGGGTTAGAAGCTCCAATATCTTCTCACCACTCTCCCGGGTTCTTTCTATTCAAGTGGGTCAAAAGTTTGGTCCTAAGCCCTTCAAGTTGAGAGTTGAATGAAATACCCAAGCTTTAAGCACATTCTAAAGGACATTTGGGAAGCTAATGAAAGGGGGTAACCCTCTCGTATGCTTAACAAAGAAATTAAAGAGGCTGAATGATCTACTCAAAAGGCTGATTAAGGAAAAGTTTGAAAAAATTACCAGAAAAGTTGAAAGGGTTAGATTAATGCCGGAAGAAGCCCAAGGTGAGTTGGTAAATAATCCTTTCGGCTGATGCTAAAAGTTCAATGGAAATTTATACTAGGCTTCTATCTTTTGAGAAATCATTCTTCAAGAAAAAGTCAAGGATCAAGTAAATGAATAGGGTGACAGAAACACAAGGTTTTTCCATAGATCTCTGCCAAGGCACGCAGTGCAAGGAATAAAATATTTAGATTGCATAATAAAAATGGTATATGAGTGCAGAATATAAAAATGTAAAGAAAATGACCTCTGATTTCTTTAAGAAGCTGTCACAAAACATTCTCCTGAAGTAGCTCCCACACAAAGTTGGTCGTAGAACATTGTCTGATGCCAAAGACACATACTGCTATCTCCCCTTTCAAGAGTTGAAATAAAAGAATCACTTTTATCAATAAAGTCAAGTAGTGCATTGGGGCTTGATGGATACAAAGTGGAATTCTTCAAGGAAAGTTGATCTCCTCTGGGGTGATAAGTTCATGGATGCAATTGAGTTCTTCTTCAAAGAGAACTATATTTATTATCCTATAAATGTCGTGGCTATATATGTGATTCCTAAAATTGACAATCCAATTAAAATGAAAAAGTTCAGGCGTATGTGTTGTCGTAATGTTACATACAAAGTTATCTCCTAGGTGTTGGTCAACAGACTTAAGCCTATGTTTCCTTTCTTTATAGATTAAAAACAATCTGCCTTTGTCAAACGCAGGACTATTAAGAACAATATCCTGCTAATGCATGAAATTATCAAAAACTATAAAAGAACAAGGGATCCTATGTGATGTGCAATTAAAGTACATATCAAGAAGGCTTTTGACACGGTTAATTGACAGTATTTAATGATGATTTTGAAGGTAATGAAATTTCCGACAGTTTCCTCAAATGGATTTGGTTTTGTATCTCAGCTTCTTTCTCCATTAATTTGTATGGAGCATTGACTAATAACTTCAAAGCAACAAGAGGGCTTAGATAAGGGGACCCGCTTTCCCCTATGTATTCATTCTTGTTATGGAAGGCTTCTTCTAACACTTAAAAGGGGAGATTTTGAATTCTAATTTCAAATTTCATTCAGCAAGTGAACATATTAATCTTGCTTCTTTGGCTTTTGCTGATGATCTCTTTATCTTGTCAAATGCAGACACTCACTCTGTGAAGGTCATAAAAGAAGCACTATTAGAGTTTCAGACCCTTTCAGGCTTCTAACCAAATCTAGAAAAATACAAAATTTTCACATCAGACATTAACTCTCAGAAAAAGAAAGAAATTGTTGATGTATTGAGAATGACAAAGATCTTCCAATCGGATATTTAGGAGTCCTGGTTATTGCTAGCAAGCTATCATACTCATATTCTGGCCACTTTTGGACAAGTTTTCAAGTAGAGTTCAAAGTTGGACGGCCTCAAAACTATCATACGAGGGAAAATTGTAACTCATAAATTCAGTGCTTATAGTTATATGTATACATTGGTTGTTTCTTGCTTTCTGCCTAGAAGAGTTATTAGAGAAATAGAGAAAGTTCTGAAGTCCTTTTTTTGGCGGTAGTACTAGGAAAGCTAAAGTTAAATGGTCTACTGTTGGCCAACCAAAAGAAAGAGGTGGTTTAGGATTCTCTGATATGGCTCTTGTAAACAATGCATATATCATTAAGAGGATATGGAACATATGTGAGCACAAAGGGAGACTAGGTTGAATGGGTATATACTGTCATTTTGAAAGAAAAATCTATATGGGAAGCAAAGCCAAGACCTTCTGATTTTTGGCTTTGGAAAAGACCCTTATGGGTCAAGGATAAATATCGCTCATTGCATTGGAAGGGTAATAAACAATGGAGAAACTACATCATTTTGGAATGACCTTGTCATCCATGACGCTCTCTAAGTCTGAACCATCTTGAATTAAAAAGGAAGCTAAATATTAGAGAGATGGAAGAGTTGCAACAGCGATTGATGGAAAAGAATAGAGATTACCTTATGGTAGAGGCGGGGATGATTATGTTTATCCACTTTAATGAAGCCTGCAGAAGCATAAACATAAGGCAAGGAGATGATTACTGGATTTTGAAGCCCAACACAACCTTTTTTGTGAGAAATGCTACAAATTCTTCTCCGTGTGGTCGACTGGAAGAAAATTGTATGGTGTAATCATTTTCAATCATACTTTGGCTTGCATATTGGAAGAGAATAAAAGACAGGACAAACTTTTAAATTGAGGATTGATTCAAACTATTACATATGTCTTGTGTGACATGTATATGGAAGATTATGAACATCTTTTTTTGATTGTGCATACAATGTAAAGATGTGGGGAGCAGTATTAAAGCAAATGAAACGCCAAGGCAAGATATTCAACTAAGAAGACATAATCAATTGGCTAATTTTCTGTACTACATGGAGCTCGAAATTTCACTAGGACATTGTGTATTTGGCTTTTCTACAATTGTCTACAACATTTAGAGAGAGAACCAACAAATTGGAAGAGATTCAGACACTGTAATAAAGGAAATTCTAGAAAATATTTGCTTCTCTGTCTCTTACAGAGGTTGCAAGAATAGTAAGTTCAACTGAGAGCTCTTTTTCTAACTTTGGAATTACAATGAAGGTCTTCTCGTGATCCTGCAAGGTTTACTTTTGTCTTGCCACCTTCTGTTGTCTACGTGAAATGTCAAGCTGCAACTAATATGATAGACACCTTCTGTTGTCTACGTGAAATGTCAATCTGCAACTAATATGATAGACACTCTTTTGTTTCGAAACAAGGTTGGCGGAGTTTTTTTAAGCTTTTGATCCTAATTCTTGTTGTAGTTGAAACCTGGACTAAGCTTCTAACAACCTTCCCTGTATAGGTTTTTGAATTGCTCTTTAGAATTAAGCTCTGCCTAATGATTAACTGAATGTAAAGTGAACAATTGATTAAGGTATTGCCTATTATAATGGCTATATGTATTTTTTAAAAAGAAAAAAACCCTCCAGAATTTCACCTGGCTGATTGGAACCAGTCAAACTTTATTTTGGTCGCCCAGTAATTATTAATAGTAAGGATAGTGGATTTATCCATTTGAAGATTATATCCACTTGGTATTGGATCCCAGTTTTTTTTTTTCTTTTCAACTTTTTCCAATAGAGCCATGCAATCCCGATATGTCAGACAGAGCTACTCAATGGGTATGTTTCCTTGGTCAACACCCAGGGCCTCGCATCCTGTTTCACGGTTCACCTGTACCAGCAATAACATGTTTCGCTCTTTGGAGGTTTAGAACGAGATCTGCACACTCACCAAACTTCTTAAGCACCTTTTTAATGGCCAATACAGTTTCGGAGACAGCTTTTGGAAGAAGGAGGTCAGCAAAGATAACGGAGCTAATTTGAAGCGCTTCACACGTCGTTGAGCTACAACTTTCTCTCAGCAATGTAATGTTTCAGCACCAAATTAAATCCTTACATCGCCAGAGTGAAATTTACTTACAAAAAAAGTAAATAATAATAATAATAACAACAGCAGCAGCAGCAATAATAACAACAATAATAATTCCTTCCATCACCAGAATGATCAGGTGAGGAGAAAGAGGACCCTCCGGAAGAATTGAACTTTTCCTCTGATCAAGCAATTATGTTCAAGGAGAAAAGCAACTGTTAAACAGGCAGATCCAATCTCTAACATCTATGGGTGGGTGGGAAATGAGTGCTTCAGGCTGAAGGGTTGCAGGGCAGTGACTGGTGGTTGGAGTGCTCATGATTGGAAGGATGGATAGGGTGGTGGAGGTGAGTTGGTCGGCAGGGGTTGGGCTGCGAAGCTATAATGAGGATTAGAATAAGCTTCTCAACTATTCATCACTGTGTGCAATATGTCCTTTGGTGAGCACTGGAAAATGTCTTGTTAACTTGCATACTTGTCATTAAGATGTTATTTTTGTGTAACTTGTGTGTAATAAGGGATACAACCTAACATCCATCTTTAACATGTTTGTGAAATTTTTTTTTTTCCTTTGTAAGTACATGTTTGTTAAACTAGATTTGCCCTCTTCGATATTTTGGTCCTTAACTTCATTGTCAACAGATTGATCATGAATTATTGTGTTCCAGGCTGTGAAGCATCCATTTGTAACGGGAGAACCTTTCACAAGTCCTTATAAGCCTGTTCCAGAGACTCCTAGTATGGTGGGTGAATCTCGTAACTTTGATAAATTGCATATATTGATTCCAACTAGAATTATCGCATTTCTTCCATTTGTTATATGCTATGTGCAGAGTCTAAGGTATACTGCAAATATTCTCGCAGTTTTATGTCCGTATGGAATCACATGGAGTCCTTTTTTTCTTATTACAGGAAGGACCTTTTTACTGTTACATAAAGATTTATTTTAGCTTT
>AP025061.1:1199077-1220945 GCA_036186865.1 Eustoma russellianum | reverse complement strand
TCCTAATAGTTTCTATTTTATTTTGTCTAAAAAAATTATCTACTTTTTAAAAATAGTAACATATTAACAGTTTCATACTATCTCAATTAATACTTGTTTACTTCAATAGTCAGCTAAAAGTAGAATGAAAATAATAGTTTGGTTAATTTAAATTATATTTAAATTAAACTAAGATAATATTTTTCAGATGGGTACGTGAAATTATTTTTCGCTGGATATACGATGGGTAGATTTTAAATGCAGAAGGATTGGCGAAGTTGTGAGACGGGAAAAATGAGACGTTCAGAATGATGGGTCATAACATAGACTTATAGAAAGTAGTACTTCCGAGTTAAGTCAAACGAGTCGTGATCTTTAATGCAGATTGGACAAACACTGATATCCAACATTTGTTTAACTCATTCTTTGGACTGGGAACGGAACTAAAACTAATACGTTATATTATGCTTGTCTTTATTTTGATTTGTTTTAATTTGTAGTTAGTTTTTATACTATCCTTCTCATTAAGACTTAAATGATTTTTTGGTTTATCTCACTTAATCAAATAGAATAGAATGAAAAGACCAAAATAGTTTGATATTCTTAAAAAAGTTTTAAGTTACAACAATATCTTTGAGATGCAGCGAGTATTTTGTTTTGCTCGTATTATTGAAAATATAGGCAAAATCCAATAAAACAACAACGGCTTGTCAAGGATTCGATCCCTGATCAAGGGAATTGAGCACATTTTGTAGCCAGCTAGTTAAGAGATCACTGTTGTCAACAATAAATACCTTAGTGATTAATAAAACACACATTGTTGCAGAAAACATAAATCCAAAAGTAAGTACACTCTGTAGTTTTAGTGTCTTCTTCAACATAAATTTTTGAGGGCCTATTTAGAGAAAGCCGGCCAATTCGCCTATGCCAAAGCGACAAATAGATTGAAGAGGGAGACTGAGTCAGCCTACCACAAGCCTAGGCCAGGTGATTCTAAGAAAGAATACTGCAAAGGTAATAGGGACAACTGCAGTGTGTGTTGATCGATTGGGAGGCCTAGGTAAGGAAGGTTTGTCTTTGATTGCCTCAAACTAACTGATTCTCGCTGTGATTGAGAAGGATAGATTCAAAAAAGATCCACAGCCACTGTGGGGACCGAGGCATAAAATGAGCCTAAGCTATGTTGCAAGTACCACAAATACATTGGTCATGAAACCAAGAATCAACAACTGATGCGAGCATCGAGCACCTCATTGGAAAAGGTCACTTACCGCAGTTTTATGAGTCAAATGATTGCACTATCGGCTAGACTGTTGTTGATTCCCTTCTGAAGAAAAGTGCTACGAATAAAGCCGCACCGGACAATGATGTTGATGATGATGATGACCAGAATGACCATAACGCTGTAGGTCAACGCCAGGTAAATGCCATCATTTGATCTCTAATGGACCCACTTTGCAGAGGCCAAGGCCGTATCTTTGGGTTGCCGATACTTCAGAAATATCCTTATAAAAGAAGGCCATGTTATTGCTTGAGTTAACACATGGGTTTGAGGATCTAAATTTCCTGGGTTATTGTGACAAAATCTTGATGATTATCATTCTTGTCAATTCGCATCAGAAAACACTGAGAAGGTGCATCAAGTCTGTGTTGACACGAGCAACACAGTCAATATTATGTACTACAATGTCTTTCAAGCATTTTGGCTATTGGACAGCTTGTTGCATCCCATGTCAACCCCATTATTTAGATTTTCTGGTGCGACATTGTACCTAGAAAACCTAGTTACATTGTCGTCCACCTTTGGTGAACACCCTAAATGTCGCCACTTATGGGTAGATTTCATCATTGTCAAAGAGAGGTCTGCCTACAATATTATCCTCTATAGGGTGGCCGTCATTGACTTAGAGATAGTCATTTCTCCACTACGCATAAGCTTGAAGTTCCCATCTCGAGCCCAAGTGGCAACTTTACATAGAGATTTACATGTGACTCAAAGTTGCTATGTTGTCATGGTAAAATGTAAATTATCCATACACTAAGTCAACATTGACGACATTTCCTTTAGCCAAGAAAAAACTGGAGTTAGACGATAAGTTTAAGATTTCATCTTAGATCTTGAGCGACCAGAAAATGTGATCAAAATTGGAATACTTGGATGCCAGCCGAGAAGCTGAGCCAACACCAGAATTTACCTAGAGAGTTCCTAATTATCGTTGCGTGGACAACAGAGAACATGCTAGGGATTCCTACGAGTTTTGTAGAGTACAAGCTTAATGTTGACCTGGCCATTAAACATGTTTAAGAAAAGAAGAAAAGGTCGCTCCAAGGAGAATTAAAGTAATCGTTAAAGAGGTTGGTAAGCTGCTCGCCTTTAAGTTCACAAGGGAAGTCCTTTATCCGATCTGGTTAGCCAATCCCATAATGCTGCCAGAGCCTGATAAAGTCAGAGGATGTGTATAGATTACACTAACCTGAACAAAGCTTGTCCAAGGATTGCTATTTGCTGATTGACATGTTGGTGGATTCAACGATTGGGCGTGAGGTATTTAACTTCTTCGGTGCTTTTAAAGAATGTCATGAAATAGTCATGTCTTAAGAAGACCAAGACGAAACCTCCTCAATCACATAAAAAGGCACCTTTGCTTTGTCAGTATGCCATTTGCGTCGAAAACGCGGGAACCACCTATGAAAGGTTAGTTAATTCTTTATTTAGAGACCAGATCGGTTGCGTTTTGAAAGTCTGCATCAATGATATACTGATCAAGAGAAGGACTCTTGATGTGCAGATTAAAATTTAAGGGAGTGCTTACCATCCTCAAGGATTCCAAAATGAGGTTAAACCCCAAAAGAGTATTTTTGGGTTCCACGATGAAAAATTCTTGGAATACATGGTTTCTAGAATAGGAGTTCGGGTCATCACAAGAAAAGTTGAAGCTTTAAAGCTATATACCCACCTCACAATATCAAAGAGGTAAAGAGATTAACTAGAAGGATTGCAACACTCAATTGATTTTTTTACAAGTCGACAAAAAAGATCACTATCATTTTCCCAAATTCTAAAGAAAAAATTCATGTTTAGTAGGATAACAAGTGTCAAAAGGCTTTTGACAATTTGAAATCTTACTTGGCCGAGGTGACAACCTTGACTTCACCCACTCAATATGAGGTGATATACATATATCTAGCCGTGTACCATGAAGTCATTTGTGATGTTCCACTCGGAGAGGAGGACAACATGTAGATGTCAATATACACTATAAGCAAATCATTGTGTCGACCTAAGGTGAGATACATAAATACTGAAAAGATAGTTATGGTATTTGTCAAAGTTGCAAGAAAAGTTAGGACCCATCATCAACTCACCCTATTGCGGTCATGACCAATCAACTCTTAAAGCAAAATTTGTCGAAACATTAGACATTGGGCCGAGCAGAAAATGGGTCGTATAATTGGTTATGACATCGATTATCGACCTTGGACTTTGATTTAGACTTAAGCCTTGACCGACTTTATCACTGAAGGGATTTATGCAAAAGATAAGCAGTCTGTGGAGGGTCAATGGGCCGTCTATGTTGATGGATATTCTTTTCGAAACTGGAGCGACGCAGGTCTCCTAATCATAAGTCTAAAAAAGGAAGGAATTTAAGCGTGCCTTGAGATTTGACTTCGACACAACTAACAACAAAGCTGAGTACGAAGCTTTGATTGCTGGCCTGAGCTTCGCACAAAAACCGAGGATTCAGAAAATTAAATCACACATCAATTTTCAACTTATCGTGGCCTAGGTCAATGATGATTATGATCATAGCTGAAATTGATGGGAACTTCACAAAGCCTAAATAAGTCTGATGAACAGAAAGCAAGCAGCAGCAGTATACCATTCTATTAAGCAAAAACCGTCTTATATACACATGGAATTAAGTAAAGCTTACTAAAGGAGTATATTTATATGATAAAACTACAATCTTGATGTTTTTTCTCATTATAAAGTAGATAACTACTGTACATGCATACTTACAGAAATAAGTAAAATCTAATACAAAAAACCCAGTTCAAATCATATTGTCGTGTATGTCATAAAAAAAAATAAAACATAATATAAATCTATATTTCCATAATAAAACATAATATAAATCTATATTTCCATAATAAAACTACGATATTATTTTCTTTTTACTGAGAAGATATTGACTCATTTCAAAATTTCAGTTTCGCCAGACCCCGTTGACGGCTCGAAGCTCTCCCCGTCCTGCATAAGTTTGCTGGAGTGCAAAATCGATACTGTGAACTCCTTTTAAGTCTGCAGTTTTCTACCCCTTTTTGAAAATCGTTTTCCCATGTTACTGAGTAAAAGGCATGTATTAATAGGTTGGTTTTTCCAATTTCTTTGCAGGTGAATCGTCCGTCTCTGTTAATTTTCTGCACCCTTTGTTCAGAAGACTTTATCGCTGGTGTTCAGTTTGATCTATTTGTTAATCAACAAACCACGGCTGACAAGCGTGCGCTCCGGGTATCCATGGTGAAGGAGACAGAATATTACGATGTTTTGGGAGTTAGCTCCACAGCTACGGAAGCTGAAATTAAGAAGGCTTATTACATTAAGGTACTACATACTGTCGACATTCTTGTGTGTCTACAATTCTTGGGGTGCTGGGGGCTTATGTTTGCGACACTTTCAGAGAAAAAAATTGATTCGATTATGCTACTCGTTTACATATACTTCTGGGTGGTTCGAATTATTGGATGGTAAGGCATGTGTAGTGAATCATGCGCCTTCGTTTCTTGTCTTTTCCCGTAAAACGTCTTCATAGTGGTGGTATTGTGGACTTCTGGCTTTGCTACAAGTGAAGCCGCGATAGATTACTGACGGACTGCATGATTTTAGATGAGGCTGGCCCTATCGAGAGCCACTTCTCTTGAACACCTGCAACTTAGTGGGGTTTAGGGTCAATTGATATTGCAAATCGCCCAAATTACTTTCCTTCTTGGGCCGCTTTACTCCCTTGAGGAGAAGAAACCATGGGACTTCTTTCTCTTTTGTGTTTTTTGTTGGGTGGGGGTGGTGGGGGAGGGACAGCAACGGGGTCTGGAAAAGCAAATTAACAGAGACGGACGATTTGGTATCCAATCTCATAACCACTTGGATGTAAAACTACATGGTGTTAAATGGAGAAGCAAACAAATCCATGGCGTTGAATTGTTTGGACCTCAAAACCATTTTGGACCATGAGTCAGAAAAGCTGATTGATGGGTACAAATTCTAAAGGCTTTAAACTACGTTGCCTCTTCTTATCTCGTTTTCCTGAATAAGTCAGCAACAGATAGACAATTTTTCTTTTTCTTTTTTTCCCGGGTAAGTAAGTCATCTTGTTAGATGGACAGTGAAATGTGCATAGAGCGAGGGTTTAAAAGTAAACCTCAAAAAGTAGCCTAGACCATACACAGTGCAGTACCATTCGGTGAAAATAAAATGTCCTGGACATTAATGATCACGACGTGGTTCTTCCAAGCACCCACAGGTGTTCATAAACTGTCTAATATCACTTTGGATGGCTTTCTCTATTAAAAAAGATCAAATTTAACTACTTCTATAGTGATGTTGTATGTTTTTAAGCATATAAGTTATTATTCTACCTAACAGTCAACTGATTATTAGCATTTATATCCAAACATATAGCTTTCTGTTCTTTTTCTTAATATACAAATAATATAACGGAAAACAAAAAATGCTCCTGTGCAAAAATTGCTTCAAAAAGCGTTTAGTACCGAAGGCTCTTTTATAAGCAATAACAATCACCCTCCATGTCTGGTCTCCTTTGTTTTTTCTTTGGGTTTGTAGAAAGTGGTCTGGAAGGCTTTTTGGTTTTTCTAAGAACAAGGATGAGCACTAGAATCATCTTTGTACTTACATCTTGTTGCTCCTGAGCAAACATTTCTTTAAAGCATTTAGTACTTATAAGCTCTTTTACAAGAAAGCACAGATGCCTTCTCTGTCTGGTCTCTCTCTTTTTTCCTTTGGGTTTCTAGAAAGTGGTCCGAAAGGCTGTTTGCTTTTTATGAGAACAAGGATGAGCACTGGAATCGTATTTGTAATTGCATCTAGATGAATTTATTTTGCAGGCCCGACAGGTTCACCCAGATAAAAATCCAAATGACCCTCAAGCAGCCCAAAAGTTTCAGGTAATAATTTGAGTAGGTAATTTAAAAGGTCTCTGACTTTTCTCTCGTGACATGCCAGATAAGCTTTGGCATACCTTTTTGGTTACTGAGCATTATTTTATGGTTAAAATCTAGGAGAAAGGATACTAAATGAACGGAACTGACTGATCATGGCTTGTCAATCAGATTGCTTTCATTTTCTTTTTCCTGAGGAGAAGGAAAAAAGAATTGAATGAATGAAGAACATAAAGGGAAACTAACTGAAGCAATACAATAACAACAACAATCATACCCAGTGTATCCCAACGACAACAAAAGCTATCGAAACAGAAACAATAGCAATGCTGAAAATGTTTGGTGAACATTTGCAACATATCAACATAAAAGGAAACTAATAGAAGCAATAAAAATGCTGGAAATTTTTGGTGAACTTTATCAATGATATCATAATTGTCTAGAAAATGAAGGGAACAACTACCTTGAAGGTCGATGGAATTACGAGAAAATTTTCAGTTGATTGCTGAGGTTTTAGGTCCTAGTTAGCTTATTGTTTTCTAAATGTTACTTTTCCAACAAAATCGTACTTATCAAGTTACCAAGTTGTGTGGAAGTAATGTTCCTTTTAGTTTCAGCTCATTTCTTCAGCTGGAATTTTGTTGTTTTTTATGGTAGAATCTGTTTCTTTTAATTCCAGGTTCTGGGCGAGGCTTACCAAGTATTGAGTGATCCTGCTCAACGTCAGGCTTATGATAATTTTGGGAAATCAGGAATTTCAACGTTAGTTTGTTATGATTGTCTTGTAACAAGTGAAGTATCTTATAAATAAACAAGGCATGCGTAAAATAAGGAGAACTTGTATCTGGTTACTTGCAAACATTCAGTTTTTCTTTTATCCATTCTATTGTGCGCTGCAGTGAAGCTATAATTGATCCTGCTGCAATTTTTGCGATGCTTTTTGGGAGTGAGCTTTTTGAGGTATACATTGGCCAGTTAGCTATGGCCTCAATGGCTTCCCTAGACATATTTACCGAGGGTGAAGAATTTGATGCCAAAAAGCTGCAGGAGAAAATGCGGGTATTTTCTGTTACATTCCTTTCATTTTTAGCTTATGCCTATATATTTCGCTGTAGCACTTGGCAATTCTGACAAAAGAAAACAAAAGAAGCTTATGCCTGTAGATGCTTAAGTTTGCTAGAGGCTGCAGATAACTTCTGTTTAGACATCTAAAACCAGATTTTTTTTCCATTTCTTATCAATTCTTATCTTCTGCTGGGTTAGGGCTTCAAACGGCCATAGTTGTGAATCTGCACGATTGGTTTTTTTTGTCAATCCTTCTTTTGAAATTACCGATGCTCAACCTCTCTCAAGAAAGGACCTTTCAATTATAGACCTGCGGCTAAGAAGCTTTTCCAGGGCCTCCTTTTCTTCGGTTGCTAGCTTGTTAAATTGCAAATCTTTTTATTTGTTCTGACTAACTGTCGAATGAAATTTACATCCTTCACTAATTAAACAGGAAAGGAGCTTTAGTACCAAGGTCTTGAAACACGAAGATTGATCAAACTGAAAAGTTAACCCCCAGTTTAGCTACTTATCCTGTGTGGATAATCTTTTTCATTGTGCAAGCGTAAAGATAAAGGAATATCTAGGTATATGCTTCTTTGGCCACACAATGTTGGCCAACGGAACCTTGGGTGCTTGGGAAAACTGGCGGCCAAAGCAGATTTGATAGAGAAGGTAGGTGCGAGGGTCCAACTCCATGAGTCCTCCAAACAAGTGTTTTCTATTGACATCCTAGGGCATGTGGAAATAATTCTATTACTCTTGGTCCCACCCTCTCTTTTGTGGCCAAGGCTAACAAACCCCTTTACTCTCTTTTCTCTCACTCTCCGCCACCAACGTTCTAAGTCGACTGATAACGTACATAACATTATTCTCTCTTCACCTTAAACCACTGTTTCATCCTTCTTTCCTTGGTCTTTGTTTTCATCGCCCCTCCTTTTTAAGCCTAATTTTATGTCCATCCTTCCTGATTTCCTTTGCAAAGAAGCTCTCTTCATCTTCTCCGACCATCAAGACTGTTCCGGCCGCTGAAACAAACGGTCGGTTTTAAAAGTCCACTGTGAAACAATACAAAAATACATGGGCTTTCTTAGTCAAGCTCAGATTCTAGCATGCAAGGCATCGTGAGAGCGAAATTGGCTTGGGCTTCACTATGCAAACCCGATTTTCAACTTGAAGTGTCTTTTACCTTGAAGCAGGCTCGTCCAGATAAAGACAAGGACAAGAAATTCTTCGCAATCAACCCAAATTATTGTCGAGCTCAAAAAAAAGTGGAGCTGCACAATTGTCGAGGTAATGGGAAACACAACCTCATTTCTGAATATGAAGAGCTTCGCCGAGGGTAGATGGACCTCGAAGGGACTGTTGGAGGTCTAAAGGATGGCTGATGATCTGTCCATTTTTCGATTTCAGTCAGAAGAGTCCAAACAAAACATCCTTGACTCATGCCCAATGCCTTTCTGTAACAGGGTGTTATTTCTCTGGCCTTGGGTCTCTGACAAGCCCATACAACGCCTCAAGTTAAACGTTGTTCCTGTTTGGGTTCAATTGCCTAATCTTTGGTTACATTACTTTAATTCTTATGTCCTAGGTGGTTTGGGTAGTCTCATCGGTAAACCTATGTTTATGGATAGAATGACAACTTCCCAATCTAGGTTAGCATTTACCAGAGTATGTGTTCAAATTCAAGCAAGCCGACTACCCTATAATTCAATAAATTTCACGAATGAAGATGGGAATGAGTGCACTCACGAGACGTGTTACGGATGGATGCTTACACAATGTCGTAAGTATAAGACTTTTGGGCATCCGTGTGAAGTTATACAAAACAAAAATGCCCCTACTTAGAGAACTTCAATTTCAACCCCTTTAACATGTATCAACCAGCAGAAGAGTAACGAAACAGACAATATAAGCAGGCGCAGGCTATCAAAGTGTTGGATTCAGGCCAAGCCAGCAACCAGAAGGGAGTTAAAGGTAAAGCAAAAATGGTTGAAATGGAGCAAGCTAAGGATAGGCACTCTGAGAATAAGCATGATGGTAACACAAAACATACTTAAATGTGACTGGTAACGTCTACTTTACTCTATCTGTTCTGCTTAGTCAAAATAAATTTAGCCTTATCATGGGAGTAACTGATATGGTAAGTGAAGTTATTTCTTAAGGTAATGCTGATGACTAAGGAAAAGAAAATACCTAAGACATCCAGGAGAAGGAAGGCATGCATGATCTTTTTCCTATATCCTCTAAGTGTGAATATGAGAAAAGAACCAACCCAAGTTAGTCTAGAAGAAAGGGTAAGATGGAATCAAGTGGGTACTCCTCATCTGATTAAGATGAGGGAACTGTAAAGCAACACCCTCCCACCAAAAAGGAATACCTCAAGGACCCCCTAACAAAGCCGGATGAAACTGTTAGGTCCCTAATAGACTCCCCGAACTTGTTAATAGGCATACTGTCCAACCCAGCATAGATATGAAAAAGAATTCGGTTGAGTCCAATTCTGAGGATGAAACATATCAAGTGAAAAGCCATATGAGGGTTTGACAAAGGAGGTAAAAAAAGAAGAGGAAATTGTACTTATCACCCAAACATTGGTCAAATTTTCTAGTTAACATTTAAACATTCTGAAAACCTCATTTGGCAGCCAAACGTGACCAAACTTGACTTAATTAACACTAGAAACCGGCTGAGAAACTGATGTAGCTGGTTGCAGTACATTTTACCATCAAAATCAATTCCCCCTCCAAAATAATGTCTTCCCCTTCCCTCCCTCCTGCCGCAACTGGTTCTCTGGTTTTCCTCCATAAATTAGCTCCCCACTTCACAAAATCAACCAGCATCCATCAATAATTCAAGATTTTGAATTAAGATCCTCATTTTTTCCTCTCTCTATTGTGAGATTGACGCCGTAGACTTCAGCCCAATGCGCATATTCTGCTCTCATTACTATCGGCTGAGAAGAAACTTCAGCAAGTGTGACCATTTTCTCTCTTGAGTACAGAAGTTTACACCATGGCATCCTATGCTACTGCTCTCCAACTTCTCCTCCTTCTTATCCTCATCCGCGTCGTCGCCATTGTTAAAGCCACTAGCCACGACGACCCTGCTGGTGAGAAGTATATTCGTGAAATCATTCATTTAACTTTTGCTTCTCGAGGTTATGTAAATGCTCATGTTTATGCTGTGTCTAAGAGGTTAGGCAAAACTAGGGATTGGGTTGTGGCCCTTAAGTGTTTGATGCTTGTTCATCATTTGCTTAACAATGAGGACTCTGTTTTTCATCAAGAAATCATGTATGCTACTAGGAGGGGTACTATGTTGTTGAATTTGTCTGATTTTCGTGATGAGGCGCATTCTGGCTCGTGGGATTATTCTGCTTTTGTTAGATATTATGGTTTTTATTTGGAGCCGAGGTTGAATTGATGGTTTATGAGAAAATGCTCAAGGGATCCGATAACGGAAGATCACCTCCCGGGCCGAGCAGGGGATATGATTATGACTACAATGAGTTTAGAGATGAACCATCTTATAGGATGAGAAAGTCTAGATCTTCTGGAGATGTGAGGGAATTGAATGATGAGATGAAAGCCGTGACACCCCTAAGGGAAATGGAGCCTGAGAAGCTTCTGGGGAAGATGAGCCATTTGCATATGCTTTTGGACCGGTTCTTGTCATGTCGGCCGACCGGACTGGCAAAAAACGAGAGAATGATTTTGGTTGCTTTGTATCCTATGATTAAAGAGAGTTTCAAGCTTTATGCCGATATTTGTGAGGTTTTGGCTATTTTGTTGGATAAGGTTTTTTTGATATGGAGTATCGAGATTGTGTGAAGGCCTTTGATGCATATGCTAGTGCTGCCAAACAGATTGACGAGCTCGTTTCCTTCTATAATTGGTGCAAGGATTTAAGGGTGGCTAGGTCGTCTGAGTATCCAGAAGTTCAGAAGATTACGAGCAAGTTGTTGGATACCTTAGAGGAATTTGTGAGGGATAGAACCAAAGTCACCAAAAGTCCTGAGAGGAAGGTTGAGAGTCAGCCTGCAGAGAAAGAGGAAGAACCTGTTTCTAACATGAATGAGATTAAAGCTTTACCAGCACGTGAGAGCTATTCTCCTCCTCAACCACCTCCACCTCCTGTTGAACCAGAGCCCCTAAAGCCCGAGCCTCAGCCACTGGTGAATTTGAGGGATGCAGGGGTCAGTGCAGATGCTCAAGGCAATACATTGGCATTGGCGTTGTTTGCAGGGCCTGTGGCTAATTGCAATACTGGATCATGGGAAGCATTCTCCTTATATGGAGAAGCTTAAGTAACCTCTGCCTGGTAGAATCCGGTTGCAGAGAGTGGGAAGGCTGATTGGGAATTGGCTTTGGTGGAATCAGTTAGTCATTTATCCAACCAAAAGGCAACACTGGGTGGTGGGCTTGATCCACTGTTGTCGAATGGAATGTGTGATCAAGGAATTGTTAGACAACATGTTGGTACCGTGCAGCTGAGTGGTGGCAGTGCAAGCAGTGTTGCGCTTCCTAGGCCAGGGAAAGCGCCAGTATTGGCGCTCCCTGCTCCCGATGGAACTGTCCAAGCAGTTGGACAAGATTCCTTTGTTGCATCTTTGAGCATTCCATCGCCGGCGTATGCACAAATATCGGACATGGAGAAAAAAGCAGCAATTTTTAGTTTAGGAGCAACTTGTTTGGCAACAATATTCTAGTAGTGGTATGCAAGGTCAAATGAGTTTGGCGAAGATCAACAATGGTGGATATTATGCTGCAGGGAATCCTCCAGTAATGCCTTATGGAATGCCAGCAGTAAATGGTATGGGAATGCCACCTGCTCCTGGTTACTATTATACTACTATTTAGTTGTCTGCTTGCAATTTTCTTTCTGTATACATCTTTCCATTTTGTTTCTGTTAATTTGTCTAAGTGTCCTCTGTGTTTCATGAATTGTTAAGGGAAAAATGTCTAACTCTTTTCTCTCTCTAAACACCACCGAGAAAAATGCAATCCCCGCCGCGAGTACGCTGGGGAAGCCAAATCCACCGCAAATGAGATGCCGGTGGCCACCGAAGTAGGAGATAACCGAGCGATTGAGGAGGAAAGGGAAATTAGTTGGGCTGGGCGAGTAGCGAAGGATAAAATGACTGGGATATTACCACGGAATATGAAATTCCGGCCACCAATGGACCAAGACGGGAGGAAGATCCCCAAAATCGAGTACGCCGATGTTAGGAAAATGACGGAAAAATGGAAGAACTCATCGATTGGCTACGTTATCGGCATGGATACTCCGTATACGGCGATGAAGCGATTTGCAGAAGGTCGATGGGCAACGGCGGGAATGCTGGAAGTGCAGCGATTGCATGGTGGAGTCTTCATCTTCCGATTTCAGAGTGAAAACAGCATTCTGGAGGCAGTTGAAGCTTCTCCGATGAGCTTTGGGAACAAAATGTTCATAATGCAACCGTGGGTGAAAGGAGGAGATACAAGGAAAAAGGATTTCAAAACAGTCCCGGTATGGATCAGACTTTCAGGACTAGAGGTGCAATACTATGATGTAGAAGCTCTGGAGAAAATAGTAAGTGCAATTGGAAAACCGCTGTATGCAGACAAAAAAACGATGGAGCAGGAGAGGTTAGCTTTCGCAAGAGTATGTGTAGAAATAAATGCAGGGGAGAAAATACCAGATAAGATATTTATAAATGAGGATGATATACTTGTATCACAGCCAGTGCAGATAGAATGGATGCCTAGCCAATGTCAACACTGTAAAGTCTTTGGACACCAGACACAGAATTGTCCAAAGCAGGGAGATCCAAAAGGGAAAGTGAAGAAGACGGAATATATGCCCACATGAAGAATCCTACAACTGGGAGCAAATAACAGTGTCATACCTGGCCGTTATGAGGAAGTAAATGGGAGGGAAGAGGCCAAGGGAAAGGAAGAAGGGCAAATGGAAATGGTGAAAACGCCATCAATGACGAAGGAACTGGAGCTAGACAACCCTAAACTATCTAGCCTGGGGAAGCAGGAAGGACACGAAGTGGTAAGGCAGAATCTACCTTCTGCCCATACACCAATGATGCCAGTAAGGTCAAGGAGCCCAATTAGCATGATGAACTCGTATGATGTGCTATCAGATAGACCATAAAAAGAACAAAATGCTACTGAAGGGGAGGAAGAACAAAGTTTTGAATCAGAGTCCCAAGAGGAAATGGTAGTAACGAATGAAATACTGAAGCAGGAGAAACAAGAACAGAAATCTGAAAAGGGAAGGAAAAGTAGGAAGAGGCGGGGGAGAAGGAAAAGATACTACCCAAACTTCCTATGAAGATCAGTTGCTGGAATGTGAGAGGAGCGAATGATCCTCTCAAACAAAATGAAATAAAGAAATTCATCAAAAGGAATAAAATAGATGTAATGGGATTAGTAGAGGTAAAGGTAAGAGAGAGCAAGATAGAAAGGGTGGCCAGAAATATATTCCCTCGCTGGGAACTTTGCCACAACACAGGGACGGTTCCCCGCATATGGTGTGGATGGAATGGGAGGAAAATGAGCGGAACAGTAGTGAAGGAAATGCCGCAATGTCTAACACTCAATCTGGACATACTGAGAACGCAAAAGAGAGTACTACTGACAGTGGTATATGGGGCGAATAGGAAAGAGGACAGGATAGCCCTGTGGCAAGAACTAAAGGAAATCTATGAGATGAAGCAGGGGATCCCATGGGCAGTTATGGGAGATTTCAACATAGTCCTAAGCGTGAAGAAAGGTGTGGCGGTCAACCAATGGATCAGGAGGCTATCCAACAGTTTCAGAACTGTTTGGAGGAAACAGACTTACTGGACCTCCCAGCAAGAGGTCTACCTTACACCTGGAGTAGCCGTAGAGAGGGGGAAGAAAGAATATTATCAAAATTGGACAGAATCTTGGTATCTGAAAGATGGAAAACTGAATTTCCATACATCCAACTAGATTTTCTGTGTAACCTTACATCAGATCATGCACCTGCCGTATTATATATGGCTGAGAAAGCTGGGGGACCAAAGCCGTTTAGATTTACAAGCTGCTGGATGAGACACCCAGAGTTTAGGGAGATATTACAAAAAATATGGACAGAAAAGGTTGAGGGGAATCCGCTGAAGATCCTACACCAGAAACTGAAAAATCTGAAGAAACCGCTGAAAAAGTCGAATCAAGAACACTTCAGCCATATCTCAATGAGAGTGGAATGTGCAAGGAAAGAGCTGGAGAAGACCCAAACCGAGCTAGTGCATCAACCTCATAATATGGAGCTGCAACAGAAGGAGAGAAATGAGCTTAATATCTACGCAGACCTGTTGTATGCAGAAGAAACATATTACAAGGGGAAGGCACGAGTAAAGTGGCTGAAGGATGGGGACAAGAACTCAAAATTTTTCCAGAGGAAAGTAAAAAGCCACCAGGTGAAAAACTGTATATTGCGGGTCCAGAAAGAAAACGGAGAATGGATAGAAGGAGATGAGGAAGTGAAAACTGAAATAGTGGAATTCTATAAAAAACTGTTTGCTGAAACAGGCTGGGCAGTAAATAATTTAGGGGATATTGGGCTGTCAACCATTACAGAAAGGCAGCAGGAGACTCTGGTGAAAGAGGTGACAAAAGAGGAGATAAAACAGGCAGTCTTTGGAATGAGAGCCCCGGGACCGGACGGGTTCTCAGTTGAATTCTTCAAAAATAACTGGGAAGTGGTAGGACAAGATGTCGTTAATGGAGTGCAGTGGTTTTTTGAAACATATGAGATGGATCCCGCGGTGAATGCTACAACAATAGCCCTCATTCCCAAAAAGGCAGATGCAGCCAGAGTCCGAGACTTCAGACCCATAGCATGCTGCAACATGATTTACAAAATAATCACAAAAATCATGACTGGAAGGCTGAGGCCGGTGCTGCAGCAGATCATAGGTGAAAATCAAGGGGCCTTTCTGGACAAAAAGCTAATCCAAGAGAACATATGGATAATGCATGACTTGGTCAAAAACTACAATTCAAAAGGTGGTCCCCCAAGATGTGCCATAAAGATTGATATAATGAAGGCTTACGACACGATTCGATGGGGATTTCTAATAAGAGCCATGAGAACAATGGGGTTCCCCACAAAGTTTATAGAATGGACATGGCAGTGCATATCATCGGCTCACTTCTCAGTCTGTGTGAATGGGGAACTGGTGGGTTTTTTCAAGGCACAACGAGGACTGCGGCAAGGAGATCCCATCTCTCCATATCTCTTTCTAATAGTTATGGAGGTACTGAGCAAGATGCTGGGGAAGGCATTTGGGAATGGTGACTTATTATACCATCCAAGATGTGAGGAGATGAAATTATCATCCATTGCATTCGCAGATGACCTATTTGTCATGGCAAGGGCAGAGGAGTCAACACTAAAAGGCATTAGGATGATTTTGAGCAGGTTTGAGGAAATGTCAGGGTTGTGTCCAAATAATGAAAAGAGTTCTATCTTTGTGGCAGGTTGCACACCAGAAGAGGAAGTGAGGATGGCAGATTCCATTGGATTTCCTCTAGAGGAACTACCAGTACGTTACCTTGGTGTTCCCCTGGTCTCGGGCCAACTGAGAGGCAAGGAGTGCCAAACACTCATTGACAGAATAACGGGGAGGGTAAACAGCTGGGCAAGCACGCAGCTGACATATGGTGGGCGATTGCAGCTAATAAAATCAGTATTAGTCAACATCCAAGCCTACTGGTCTAGTGTGTATGTGCTACCAAGAAATGTGCTGAGGAAAATCAATAGTATCCTGTCCCAGTTTCTGTGGAAGGGGAAGATTGGGCATAGAGGCGGTGCAAGGGTGTCATGGGAGCAAATCAGCCAAACTTACAGCAGAGTGGGGCTGGATATACCAGATCTCTCAAACCTCAACAGTGCACTAATGCTGAAGACGCTCTGGAATATATGCAGAAATAAGGAGTCGTTGTGGATAAAATGGGTGCACCAAGTAATATTAAAAGGAAGCACTGTATGGGACTACCAGCCAAAACCTGTGGACTCATGGCTGGTACGAAGACTGATGGGGAATAGGGAAAAGCTAAGGGAACGAACAAAAGTGGAAATTGAGGGTGGAAAGGAAACCTCCTTCTTCAATGCAAATTGGCACCAAATGGGACCACTGTGCCACGTTGATGGGATCAAACACTTCCAGCGAAGGTTGATGCTGCCAGAAAATGTAAAAGTTGCGGAAATGGTGATTGATGGAAAATGGCGTTGGGACAGGGAGAATGGCAGACTGGACAGTGTCTGTCAAGCAATCACGAGACAGCTCGAAAAACCCCCTATGTTACGTGACACAGAAGACAAATTAAAGTGGATATTAGACAACATAGGAGAGTTCACACTACGAAGTGCAATACAGTCGTTAGGAGTGGCCAGTCAGGATCTGGCATGGACGGCATGTGTGTGGAGGAAAAGAAGGGTCCCAAGGTATGCATTTATAACTTGGATGATGCAGTGGCGAAGACTGCCCACTGCGGACAGACTGCTCAACTGGGGGATGAAGATTGCAGCCAACTGCTGCCTATGTAGGAAGGAGAGGGAAACACATGAACACTTATTCTTCTCCTGCAGCTATGCAAAAAAAGTATGGAGGGCCGTGATGACCTATTGTGGGATGGGAAAGTTACCTGGGGGATGGCAGGAATACCAGAGCTGGATCCAGGGGAAGCCCGGGGGGAATAGTCTCCAAAAAGAACTAGTGATGCTAGCAAATTCAGCAGTCATCTACATGCTATGGTGGGAACGAAACAAACGACTGTTTGAAAGGAATGCGAGGGACCATACAGTGTTGAGCTTACACATCAAAAATACCATCCGAATCTATGCAGGAGAATGGCGCGGTGTGAGGAAGACACGATCAAAGTGGAGAAGATGTATAGAGATGGGGATAAAGTTGCAAATTTTCAAAAAGCAATAGTGTAAAGAATAGAAGACATAGGGCTAGTAGCGAACATAAAAGATAGGAACGATGTAATTGCAGGTTTTCCTCCGCCACAAGTGAGGGCTACGTAAATAAACAAAATGTTTATAAAAAAAAAGTGTTTCATGAATTGTTGTACTTCAACATATGGCTAATGTTGGTATGGAGAGTCGTGAAGAGGAACTTTGTTAATGGGATGTTTAGTAGTTTGATGGTTTGGTCCTTGATGTCCTTTGGTCAAAATGCTTTGCTCTTTTTTGGTTTATAATTCTTTTGCCATTCTTTTGCCATCTTTATGCTTTCGTTTATGGGATTTTTTTAAGGAAATGTGAAGAAAAGAATAATATTAACTGTTAAATAAGGGCTAGAAATCAGAAGGAGGATATATATGAAAAAGATTAATGAGTATGATAAAGCCCTTTTGAGAAAGACTAAATGTGCAGTTTCTTCTCAGCCGATAGTGATGAGAGCAGAATATGCGCATCGGGCTGAAGTCTATGGCGTCAATCTCAGAATAGATAGAGGGAAGAATGAGAATATTGATTCAAAATCTTGAATTATTGATGGATGTTGATTGATTTTGTAAAGTGGGGGGCTAATTTATGGAGGAAAACCAGATGAGAACCAATTGCAGCAGGAGGGAGGGAGGGAAGGAGAAGACGTTATTTTGGAGGGAGAATTGATTTTGGCGGTAAAATGTATTGTAACCGACTACAACAGGTTATCAACCGGTTTCTGGTGTTAATTGAGTCAAGTTTGACCACGTTTGGCTGCCAAATGAGGTTTCAGAACGTTTAAATGTTAACTGAAAAATTTGACCAACGTTTGGGCGATAAGTGCAATTTCTTCAAAAAAAGAATATGATTAGGAGAATAAACGGTTCTAGGGAATTCGATGGTCACACACGCTCGAACTCCAGTTCGGATATGTTTATTGCTAAGCTTGCCTCTCCGGTTTGGTACATAGAAAGCCTCAAATTATGACAAAGTCTTCCTCGGTTAGAGAGCCCTCCTCGAAACAAAAAGGGGATGAGGTGGGGGACCTGTCTGAGTTGGGAGGTAACCATGAAAAGGCTCGCATAAACAAGACTAATATGGATGAAACCTAGATAAAGAAGATCTCTCAAATTCATTTGAGGAACTTGATGAGGGAGTTTGACATAGATTTCGATGTTATGAAACCTGAAAAACAGCTAAAGGTAGGCATTCCCTCTTCCTGTCCAACTATCTAGTAAAACAAAAACTATAGGAAGACCAAGGTGGATAAGTTCAAAAGATGATTACGCTAGCTTGAAGCACAAGGGGATTAAATGCCCCTTTAAAGCAGAAAGAAGTGAGAAAATACATAGATGAAAAAACATTAGTATTACAGGCCTTGCGAAGGTCATAGTGAGATTGCTGAACTTTGTAAAATTCAATGAAAGAGTCTTCAGAGACTGGGAGGTTGTAAATATTCTCCCCAACACTGTTGCTAAAATTTGGGTCAGTCGGAACCCAATTCAAAGCACAAACCTACATACATAAGAGTGTGTAACCTATAGGATTATAACCATTAATCCCTCTCAAGATACTTTCATCCTTAAATGAAAGGAGTAGGAGAAGAGACTTACGGCAGAACGTCTCTCTCCTTTCTCTTTTTTTCTCACCCTTAACCACTGTCTTCGTTGTCTTCCGCCTTCTTCATCAGCCGTCAACGGCTAAACCTCAGCCTCATAAAATTCTGAAGATCCTTCCTCACTTTTTACAGTCAAGAAGACCTACTCTTTGCCTCTTACCCAGACAGTCGGGGTCTCTCTGGCCGTTGCAAACAAGCAGTCGCACGAATTTTTCGTCGGAATTTCTTCTCAAAGTGGTTGGGTTTCTTTGATTTAATTTAGTTTGTCAATATGCAAAAACTTGTTAGGGATTTTCCTCCTGAAATTTCGCCAACTCTATCCTTTATTCGTATTGACATGAATAAGGGTAAAAAAATTCTATGCTATAAACCCTAATTCTGTCGCGGATGGAAAGCAGAATTGGAGCTCAGCCATTATAGACCAAATGATGGGAAATAATGCATCCTTTTTCAATATGTAAAAGTTTACAGAGGACAAATGGAGCTCTAAAGGCCTTCTAAAAGTACAAAGACTTGAAAAGGACCTTTTCATCTTTAGATTCTAGCTAGAGGATTCAAAACAAGGTATTTTTGAGCTCTCTCCATTGCCTTTTAGAATTATAGTCCTCTTTATGTGGCCATGGGTCATTGACAAGCCAATCTACCGTGTATCTTGAGGCTGTTCCAGTTTGGGTGCAATTCCCGAGACTTCGCGCCCATACCTCAACACAGAGGTGCTTAGTGGGTTGGGAAGTCTTATAGCAAGCCCATGCTCATGTACATACGTACAACCTTTCAATCACGTGTGGCTTGCACAAGAACCTCTGTAGAGATCAAAGCTGAAGAACTTCCACCTAAGTTTATAGATTTTATTGATGAAGATGCGAAAAAATACGTACAAGGAAATTGATTCAAATTTGAAGTCAGATGGATGGTCTAGAGCCTCCTCTGATGAATCTAGAGAGTCAAATGCTAAATCAATAGGAATCAAATGAAATTAATGAGGAATGCAATAGTTTGTGGACTAGACAGTGATGATCTTATGGCTAAAGAGGGGGGAAGCTAGCTCTCAGACTGTCAGGAAAAACAGAGGGCCTTCTTCTCATTCGGAGGCCTCTTTTGATTATTCAAAAGATTCAAATGTTGAAAAAGTAGGAGCATCAGAGGAAATTAATAAGGTGAATGATAATTTGATTATGGAAAATCAGAATCTCTGGGAGACTTAGTCAAAGGAAGCGTAAAAAGCTCTCTGTTTATAGAAAACGTATGTGTGCTTACTGAAAACAGAGGTGTACTTACTGGTGGTCTGGGGATTCATGACCTTCCGAACATAAATAATTCCTATATCATCAAGAATATATGGGACATTTGTCAAAAGAAGGAAGGCCTTTGGGTAAAATCGGTGCACTCAGTCATTTTCAAGGGTAAATCAATTTGAGAGGTCTAAGCCAAGCAGTTGGACTCATGGATGTGGAAAAACACTTTGGATAAGGGACCAATACACCCAATATATCAAGAAGTTCATTGGAAATGACTGATCAACTTCTTTATGGTTTCATCATTGGCATCCTTGGGGTGATCTTGCTACAAATTGTCCTAAATTGCAAAGGAAGCTTAACATAAGGAAGGAAGCAAAAGTCTCTGAAATTCTTGAAGGTAACCAATAGAAAATTTTTTTTGGCTGAGGATGGGACAACCAAGTTAGCATTTTCAAAAATGCTTGCCAAAACATCCAAATATCTTCAGGGTAGGATAGATGGTTTTGGTTTAGTGATGAAAAGTTTTCAATGAATAGTGTTTTCAGTGCAATAACAAAGGGTCACACAAGTGTTAACTGGGCAAAGTTGGTTTGGTGCAAAGATCATCTTCTACGATATGCAGTCATACTTTGGTTTGCATGTTGGAAGAGGATGAATACGCAAGACAAGTTAGATTGGGACATTATTGACAATAACACTTGCGTTCTATACGACAGTTACCTAGAAGATCAGTAGCATCTATTCTTTCATTGCAGTTTTTCCAAGCATTTCAAGGAGGTTGTACTTCGACAACCAAATTGCCAGCATCTTGTTTTTGTTTGGGATGTAGTTTTGGACTGGCTGAAGGTAGGCCATTGGAAATCCAAATTTCAAAAGAAACTAATATTTTTTGCTTTTGCAGGTACAATCTATCCTCTTTGGAGACAAAAAAAAATGTCAGATTCTATAAGAAGATATGGAAGAACGAGCAGAGCGTAATGACGGAAATAATTCAAAATATTAGGTCCTTTGTTGCATCACAGAGTGGAATAAGAAAGAATAAAACAAATTGGGAGGTTGCAGTATGCATGGGGCTTCCATGAAGTTCTTCAGATAAAGGATTCAAATTTTAGTTAATATGCCTATTTATGCTTTTACTTTGGAGCTACAGTTTCTAATTTTAAGGTTGCGTGTTGGCCTTAGCTTGAATTTGTCTTAAAGCTTTTTTTTTGGGACTGTGGCCATTCTGGGTTGCATTTGTAAATGGCAGCTCCAATTATTATGTTCAATAACTCCTCTTATGGATGGTCTTTTTGCACATTCTGTGTAACTCCTTACTATGTAGCCAATTACAATCCTCCCTACATATTCATAAACTGGACTAGGCATTTCCTTTTTACCCTCATTGTATCCTGAGCATTAATCTCTTGGTATTGCCTATTATAATCGCTACCTTTTGTAAATTTATTCTATCTATGAAATTTGACTTACAAATAAAGATACCTGTGGCAGGTGTTGAGGTTTTAAAATACGATGTATGAACAACAACCTTGGATCATAATGAGAGCTCAAATATTATATTGGACAATGGAGGGAAGACTTAAAATAAGAGAATCAATAGAAATGCTATCAAAGAATTCAATGAATGGATCAATGATATGAATATTCTCAACACTCCTAGGAAGTTTGAATTTACATGGTCAAACAAGAGGGATGAAAACAATAGGGTATACATATGAATAGACCATATATTCTGTAATGATGAGTAGAACAATAAATTCCCAAACTTCCAATTGGACTATGAAGCTCCAACACTATCAAAAAGAATGAAAGTAAGGACATTCAAGTATTACTGATGCTGATTTGGCCG
>AP025061.1:1171285-1189959 GCA_036186865.1 Eustoma russellianum | reverse complement strand
TAGGGGTACCTTAGAGTATATTTAGGGGCTTAATACTATCTACGGTCTATGTGGACGTTGCACTTTCTCGTTTTTGTTTTGTCTTTGTCTTTGTCTTGCATTATATGTGTATATGCACGTTTATGACTATTTTAATATCAGAAACTTTCTATTCGTATTTACTGAAGTCTCTCACTAACACACTAGCACATCATATCTCTATTCTCGTGTCATCTCATCTATGCAGGTACCTATAGAGCCGGGGGTCTCACTGAAAGCAAACTCTCTGTCCCTTGGGATAGAGATATTGTTTGCCTGCCGCTCACCCTCCCCAGACCCTATCGGTAGCTTTTACTGCCGTTGGGACGTACTGGATATGATTGATTGATTCTAGAATTTTATCACAATACTCTGTAACTGTAGTTTTCCTTTCTCATGCCTCAAAGTATGCTGCATAACAACTATAATCTTGTTAGATGTAGAGAAATAATTTTTGTATTAACTTGAAGTTCTGTGACAGCATATGGGGTTGATATGCTAAACACCATTGGGTATATTTACGCAAGGCAGGGAGCCAAGGAGTTGGGAAAGAAAGCAATATATTTGGGCGTCCCCTTTATTGCCGAATGGTTTAGAAACAAAGGCCATTTTATCAAATCTCAAGTAACTGCTGCGACAGGTTAATTATAGATTTTTTTGTGAATTATATTTTTTTTGAGTCAATGTTGATTTTGTTGTTCCTCCTCCTCTGGGGCTCTTTTTTTTTCCCGCTTTTTTTGTTGTTTAAAAAAAAATTTAAAGTAAACAAGATGTTAAGGTTTACGAAACCGGCTTAAGTCCTCTGTTGATGGGAGAAATAAAATCAGTCTCATTTTTCTGTTCTTAATGCACACCTTGACTTTGACATAGTTACCAAAATGTTAAGGTTTGGGAAACTGACTTAAGCCCTAAGTTAATGGGACAAGTAAAATCACTTCACCAGCTTAAATCATTTCAGGAATCCTATCTGAAATTTTCCCATCTGTCAACGGCCAGTTGAGATCCTCTCCTAAAGTAACCTCTCCCAAACCCCTTGTAAACTTTAAACTATGGCACTGTGTTGAAAACAAAAAAAATACACTTGTAGTGTGTGCCATTGTTGGAGAGGATCTCATCCGGTCAACGACTAATTACAAACAATTTGTTCCGGAATTAGTACAAATAGTTGACGTGACAGTGAAAAAGCACAAAGACCTACCGAATCCTCTGCTCCGGTGATATATTGACAGCAATTTCCTTGTTGAATATATTTTTTACAGCCCTCCAAGGTTCCATAAAACATATGATGGTGTCAAAGATTTTTTCAGCTTTTAGTTTGATTCCCATCTTTTTTTATTACAAAAAAAAGCTCCAAATTTAAGTTTGAGCACTTCATATAGAATTAGATTTCTAGCAGTCTGTTAGTGTATGTGTCTTATGCCATGATTTGGATGTTTATGTTATACGTTTATTATTAATAAAGAGGTTTTATTATCATTATTGTTGGTTAGTATGTTACACAATTATGATATATGTCCCTGGTTCATTATTGTTATAGAGATAAAATAATTTATAACCAGTATGCGTATTGATTTGATAATCATGAGATGATTATGTGTATGGTGACACAAATCAATCTCATAGATACTTGTTAGAGAATAGTGTATTGGATAGGCTTATCATGAGATAACTACATGGATTGGCGTCATAAGTAAATCTTATGATAGTCATGTTTTAATCCTTAGACTTGAGATTGTTATAGTTTCCAACATAAGGACTATTATATTTTGACATGATCAAACATTATCCGTAACTGGATAATAATAAAAGTCATGATTGAGTATGATAGAGATTATGTAGAGGATATTGAACAATCAAGATAGAATTTGTCCCTCTTTTGATAGAGATATCTTTGGGCCCCTCGATTAGTGCGATTGTGAAATGCATGACCGTGCTTAAATGAATTGATAGTGTGATCAATATCATTTGTTTTATCAGTCTACTTAGAGATCGAGTAATCATATGTTTGAACAATATAAGTATGATGCTGACCATAACTTATGTTCAAACTAGATATCGTATGACAAAGGGATTAATGCATGTGTTATTATTAGGCTAGTTAGACTGTACTGATATTAATTGAGTAGTCGTAATGTCTTTTAGAGACCAATGCATTAAGAGGATCATTACAAGGATCCCAAGTACTTCTCAGAGTAAGGGTCATAGCAGGAATCATCCTTCTGTCGGCCCCCTTGGTGCAACTAATGACAAATCTGGAACCAATGCAGGCTTCATCTTGGTTGAAAGCTAGGAAATCTCCTGAGAGGCAGGTTAACCGTTTCATTGACAAGGAAGGACTTAACAGGTTTTCTCAGCCTCAGCTACAAGCTTCAGACAAGGTGACATCTCTCCCTTCTCCTTCTCCTTCTCTGTCGAAGACTATAGCAAATAAGTTTGCTCCGCTGTCTGAGGGAGAGGACACCTCGGACAGTGACCTGGGAATCACTCCAGTAGTCCAACTACCAGAAAAATATGGAGACTCTCCCTTAAGGCTTAGGCCCTATAATGCAATGAGTAACTCTACACCCGCATCAAATCATTAGGTAGAGTCCCCCCCCCCCCCCCCCGCGGCCAACCTCCAACTAGCCAGGCTTCGAACCTAACCATAGTATTAGGTCACTTGTGCCTCCTCAAGAGGACATCCCTGAAAGTTCATCTCGTCTCAAAGCCCCTGCTCCAGCCCTCTGTCAACCAAATGACTCAACTGCCGAAAGTGCATCTCCCTGCTCCTCAGATGAGGACTCCTTAACCAGTTCTATCCCTTTGGGTCATATAGTAGAAAGTTCAGTCATGCAAAGGTCTGTGAGCCGCAGCCCATCTAGGCCAACCCCCACGAACTATGACTTTGAAGATGAGAACCCCGTCTCCAAGTCAGTGGACCACCAGTCACTCAACAGAGATTCCTGGATCATTATGGGAGATTTTTACATAATCTTAGATATTAGAGGGAAGATGGGGACGGGAAAGCTAGATAGAAGTGCCATGAAGGACTTCCACGACTGGATCACTAGTATGAATATCTGCAATATTCCCTCAAAAGGCTTTGAATTCACTTGGTCAAACAAAAGAGAAGAGTCTAGTAGAGTTTTGTTGCGCATTGACCACACCTTTAGCAATGAGGCTTGGATTAATAAGTATCCAAACTTTCAATTAGATTATGAGGCTCCTACGATCACTGAAGAGGCTAAAAGGTCCACTTAGGCAATTCAACAAATCCCGCTATGGAAGCATTATTGAGAGGGTTGCCTTAGCTAGGCAAAGCCTTGAAGAAGCCAAACTCCAAGTACAGTTAGATAGTTCCAACCTAGAAAAGCAACATCTTGAACAAAATGCCTTGACTACCTACATAAACCTTCTAGATTTTGAGGAAAGTTTTTATAAAGAGAAATCTATGATCAAATGGATGAAAAAAGGGGATAGGAACACCAAGTTTTTTCATAGAACTGTGAAAGCACACACCACAAGGAATAAAATTCTTCGCCTAAAGGACGGAGAAGGAGCAATGGTAGATGATTACGAACAGGTGAAACAAATGGCTGTAGACTACTACCATTCATTGTTCACAGAAACTAGAGTCAATCCAATCACCTTTAGCAATTGGAAAGGGAAAACCCAAACCCAAACCCAAACCCAAAAATCCTCACTAATTGCAGAAGGCACCCACAAGGAAATAAAAGATTCTTTATTTTCCATGAGGACAGACAGTGCCCCTGGACCTGATGGATATACAGTTGAGTTTTTTAAGGCCAACTGGGGAATAGTAGGTCAGGAGCTCACTGAAGCCATTATTTACTTCTTTAAACACAACTTCATCTACTATTCCATAAACTCAACTGCCATATCCCTCATCCCAAAAGTGGAAACGCCCAGCCAAATGAAGGACTTTAGACCAATATCCTATTGCAATGTTACATATAAAGTCATCACTAAGATCATTGCTAATCAAATAAAAAACCTTATTCCTCACCTTGTCAGTGAAAACCAATCTGCTTTCATAAAAAGGAGATCTATCCACGACAACATCATTCTCATGCATGACCTAGTCAAAAACTACAATAAAAGGGGGCCAACCAAGTTGTGCTATTAAGATAGACATCATGAAGGCCTTTGATACGCTTAACTGGGAATACCTCCAGCACATCCTGAGACTCATGAACTTTCCAAGTGTTTTCATCAGTTGGATATCCCTGTGCATATCCACTGCATCCTTTTCTATCAATTTAAATGGCTCCCTTAATTTTCACTTCAGATCATCAAGAGGGTTAAGACAGGGAGATCCTATTTCCTCCTATCTTTTCATTCTCGCTATGGAAGGTTTTACCCAATTACTCACAGTGAACACTGAGAATCCCTTGTTTAAACACCATCCCAGTGCGAAAAACAAAGAATATCCTCCTTAGCTTTTGCTGACGATCTGTTCATCTTAGCTAGGGCTGATATCTCCTCAACCCAAATAATCAAACAAACACTTGAAACATTCTCATCAATGTCTGGCCTCATCCCAAACAATCTCAAAAGTGTTGTGTTCACTTCGAGTGTTACAACCTAAAGAATGTGTGAAATTTCAGACATACTTGGTATGGAATGTGGTACCTTACCTGTTAAATACCTAGGAGTGCCCTTAATTGCTGGAAAGCTCTCATATGGCCACTGCTCTGCCTTATTTGATAAACTGCATAATAGGATCAACAGCTGGGCCGCTTCTAAGCTCTCATAACTCAGTTCTAATTGTCACATGTCGATATTGAACCATCTCTTTCTTTTTACCGCGGAAAGTAATCAGAGTAATTGAACGACTTTTTAAGACCTTCATGTGGGGTGGTACCAAAAAGGCAAAGGTAAATTGGTCCTCGGTTTGTACTCCAAAACGTGTAGGTGGCTTAGGTATCCCAGATATTGGAAGAATCAACAATGGATGTATAATGAAATATATCTGGAATATATGTGAAGACAAAGAAAACATATGGGTTAAATGGGTACATACTAACATTCTAAAAAAGAAATCGCTCTAGGATGTGGAAAAGACTACTATGGATCAGAGACCAGTATACACAATTCATTAAGAGGATCATTGGGAATGGTGCACTTTATTTTGGTATGACCAATGGCAACCATGGGGAATACTTGCTGACACAGCCCAGAATTGAAAAGAAAATTAAGCATTAGTTCTAAAGCCAGAGTTGCGGAAGTAATAAACAATGGTCAATGGTGCTTACCTTACGGGAGGGGTTGGGATAGTCAAGTCCAGAATTTCTACTTAGCTTGTAAAACCATTCCGGTATCAGCTGCTTCTGACCATTGGCAATGGCTGCCTAGCCCTTACTTTACGGTCAAGAGTGCTGCCCAAAGCAAATTGCCCCCATTGGCACAAGTCAGTTGGGCAAATGTTGTCTGGTGTAGGCGTCATCTTCCAAAATAGAGTAATTGCAGTTAGAACCCAAACGTTGGTCATATTTTCCAGTTAGCATTTAATTGTTATGAAACCTCAGTTGGCATCCAAACGTGACCAAAATTGACTCAATTAACACCAAAAACCGGCTGCTGACCTGCTGCAGCCGGTTTAAGCGAATTTTACCGCCAAAAAACGATTCCCTCCAAAATTAACGTCTTCCTTTTCCCTCCCTTCTGCTGCTACTTTTCCATGCTGGTTTGCCTCCATAAATTAGCCCCCCAATTCACAAAATCACCCAATATACATCAATAATTCACATCACCCAATATACATCAATATACCTGAGGCAATGCTGCAGTGGGTTAGAGAACATCAGATACTCTCAATGCCGATGCGAGGCAGTGAGACAGGCAGTGCAGCAGGGACAGCAACAGGGCGGCCGCGGGCGTCAAGGAGCACGTTTATCTCAGGAGATACTGGAGAGGGCTAGGAATCTGCCTTCTATGTGCAACTTAGAGCCACAGCAATGCCAAATCAGCACCCTCCTTTTCTAAAGCGCTTGGTTCCAGTAGCGGAATCCAGTCATCAGTTAATGCTTGTGGAATAAAAAGATTCACCTATTTTTAGATTGATGGAGAGATGGTGAATCGGTGAGCACACGATCGTGGTCTTGTGTTTATAGTATGCTGCTTTTAATTATGTTTTCGAGTGTCTTCTGGGACTTTTCTTCATCTCAGTTAACTTTTCAATGAAGTTTGAATTTTTATTTGATATGTTGGATCATCTGTAAATGAAGACAGAGAAGAGAATGTCAGCTCCCTTCTCGATGAACGGGGCTACTATATGAATGAACATAGGAAATTATAGTCTTTCTTTGAATGAAATTTGTAGAAATCGTGGATTGGTTTCAACTGAATTTTTTATTGTTGTCTCTTCCATTTTCATACCACAATAGCAGCAACCTTCCACCCCCAATTCAGCCTTCCTCCGACGATTACCAACCGAGGATGAGGAAGACATCTTAAAGCACAATAAAGAGGGGGAGGAAGAATGAGAAATGTGATTTATTGATGTATATTGGGTGATTTTGTGAATTGGGGGGACTAATTTATGGAGGCAAACCAGCAGGAAACAGTAGCAGCAGAAGGGAGGGAAGAGGAAGACGTTAATTTTGGAGAGAATCGTTTTTTGGCGGTAAAATTCGCTGAAACCGGCTGCAGCAGGTCAGCAGCCGATTTTTGGTGTTAATTGAGTCAATTTTGGCCATGTTTGGATGCCAACTGAGGTTTCATAACGATTAAATGCTAACTGGAAAATGTGACCAACGTTTGGGTGCTAACTGCAATTTACTCTCCAAAATATGCAGTCATATCCTGTGGGCTGCATGCTGGAAGAGGATGCCTACCCTTGATGCTTTACTTTCTTGGGGACTTACTAATTCAAATTCTTGTTTGCTTTGTGACAGGTTTCCTGAGGACCAGTCACATCTTTTCTTTTACTGCAGCTACACCAGCCGTGTTTGGGACACAATCCAGCAACACCTACTCGTTCGCAGTAATACAAAAGACTGGTATCCATCTATCAACTGGCTACTCACTCATCATTGGTGCTCTACCCTGCAAAAAGACTTGACTATGTTTGCCTTCTTAGCCACAGTTTATAGCATTTGGAAAGAAAGGAATCAATGCCTTCACCACCAAAAGGCAAAAGACAACGCGCATATTGTTCGGGAAATCCTTCAGCACATTAAAATTGCTGCCTTCTCATGGTCAGGTTATAAGAAGAGTAAAAAAAGCTGGGAACTTGCTATTCATTTTGGTCTACCACTAAAGATTTTCAAGCCACACACACTGCCCACTTAGCAGGATCATTACCGCGGCTATGGCTAGAGATTGCATTACTATTTATGCTTTATTTGTTTTGTTCATGTTAATAGCTTCTGTAATTTTGATGCAAGTCCAAGTTAGACTAATAATTTGGAGCTTCATTGTATGGGACTTGCTTTTTGTCTTTTGAGCAATCTTAGCTTCTAAAAAGATTGCTATCACACTATTCTAGTGTGCACCTTTGTAAATTGGCCTATTTGGTCTTATTAATGAAAATTTTACCTACAAAAAAAAACCGCCTTAAGCTCCTACATGCGACCGTTTTTGTTTTTGTTAAAGGTTGGCACTAGCTGTAGATATTTTTTTTAAGCCATCTTTAACTCTTCTAGCATCGACCATCATCTTCATGGTTTGGTCATTTGCACATTTTGTAAATTCGCCATTTGGCCTATATATGGAATTTAAATTAAAAAAAAAATTAATAGTTTGTAACGTTATATGGTACTCATTACTAGTTCATACATGATCTGAGCCTCGGTAGACCTTTCCTTTCTGGGGTAATTAGGTGCTGGATAGACAATCTGTTCCAGCAAGCTCTCTGCAAGATTAACATGAGAACATATCTCTTGCACACCACCCCCGCCCAAGAGACATGGATATTCTGCCTTTCGGGTTCCTGTTTTCTTGTTTTCTTGTTTTCTTCCCTAACGTATGTTCCAGGAATATTTGTTATTTACTTACCCTTGCTTATAATTAAGCAACTTTTTATGTCTTATAGGCGCAATTGCGTTGATCCAGCTGCAAGAGGATATGAAACGACAGCTGAGTGCACAAGGAAACTACACTGAAGAAGAGCTTGAGGATTTTATGCAGTCTCACAAAAAACTAATGATTGATTCACTATGGAAGCTTAATGTTGCTGATATTGAAGCAACACTGTCCCGTGTTTGTCAGATGGTTGTGTTGAGCTTCCTTTGCCCTTGTTCTTATTTTGTGTGACCACCTATCTTCCTTCAGTCTGTTATATGCTACGGATGATGGTCTATTTAGGTACTGCAAGACAGCAATGTGAAGAAAGAAGAGCTGCGTGCACGAGCGAAGGGGTTAAAAACCCTTGGGAAAATATTCCAGGTGCGTTTCTATATGTTCTTACCTGTTCTGGATTTTCTACTTGTACTTTTTATCTGTATTGAAACATCAGTTTTTACCCTTTTCCCTTTCCTGATGGCAAAATGATTATACCTATCAGAGAGCCAAGTCCACCAATGAGAATGAAAGTGAAACGGCAGTTAACACTCCCCTACACAAATTGGGAAGTGAAGAATCTCACGACACTTTTCCGGTGGATGCACCATTCAAATCTTCCAATGCTGACGACATATCTCCAACAACTTCCCTTTCGCAGGTTCAGTTTCTTTCTTATCTTTTTTCCCTTTTCTAGTGTGACACTTTAGCCATGATTTTTTTTTTTTTACTTTTGCGTAATTTAAGTATTTCTTTCCATGTAAATTGGATACAGAAGCTATTTAGAAAAGAGGAAAACGCAAAAGTATGCCCATCGCCATTCCCTTTACAAAAATTCTCATATCAAAGAAATACTCAACAACAATGTTCCAATTGGTTCTATTCCTTTTAAAACCTTTCCAGAAACTAACAGAAAGTCTAATCTTGTCCTCAAACTCCTCTTTATTCAAAAGTGGGCGGGCTGGGGGCGCAAGGAAGAGAATGCTTTGTCGTCTGAACCGTGGAAGACGTCTATGAAGGAAGCTATTAAGGCAGCTTCTTCATCATTTACTCCCCTTTATTTTAGTAGGTGTCAATATTCTTCATCTAGCAGCATCACATCAATATGGATCAAGTAATTTATTGGACATACATTCAGAGATGGATCTCGTCTTGCTGTTGAGAGGAAGCTTCCAGACTACCTTTTGCAGCTGGAAAACGAGTGATCTCTCAACATCTCTTGGCTCCTTTATAAAATGAAATATTTAATTCACAAAAAATGTAAAAAATATTACGGCCCCTCTACTTGTGCATTTTTACATTCCTGTAGAATTTTTGAATATCTTTTTTATAAGTAAAATTTTATAGGTAAGCCGAAAGGCGAATTTACAAAAAATGTTGCAAGCTATGGCAACAAGAGACTTAACTGCAACCAAAACCAGAAAGACGGCTACAATAATCTATCCGTTAACTACGGCTAACCTTAACAAAAGTGTCCTAGGAGGGCTATTCAGTCAAGCTTTTAAAATCTAAAATCTAATCGTTACAAGATCATGTTAAACTATCAGCATCAAAGGTGAAGTGACTATGCACTCGCCGAATAGCCTAAGGGGTCCTGGGATGTTGGCTATGCAAAAAGTGAGTTCCAATCAAGGTCTTCAAGTCATGTTCCGGGAGCTCTTGAACCGGTCCGGCAGGAGCAGCTGTGTGGGATCTGCATTAAAATTGGCAAACAAGCACATCCTGGGATGCTGGCTATGCAAATGGTGCTTTCTAATCGAGGTCTTCAAGTCATATTTCGGGAGATCTTGCACAGGTCCGGCAGAAGCAATTGTATGGGACCTGCATGTAAATTGGCAAACAAGCAAAATATACGGATACAAACATAACATGTCATCTAATCAAGATGAGAAAATATGCATAGGGAGGCAAGGTTAACCGTAATAATCCAGTTAGTGTGGGATTTTCTGATTTTGTTCCAAGAAAATGCGTTGAACCTGATGTTCTGAAGAACCTCATTGGTAATGGATTGGAAACTTTTATTACGCTTCCTCCATATTGTATAAACTACAATGGAATGACCATGAAAGATCAGTTTTTTTTTGGAACTTAAAGCTCCAATGTGTTGATAATAACCAATCTTGAATAAGATCCCAGGAATATGTGAAGTTTTGGCAGTTTAATTTTGAGAGAGTGGCTAACCATAGGGATTGAAAATGGACAAGTAAAAAACAGGTGGTTTTGGTTTTCAGGGCAATCCCTGCAAAGGAGACACTGGTTAGTAACTACATGCCCCATTGTGCCAGTTTATTGTGCCAGTTTTTCTAGAGTAGGTGATGCAAGCTGACAAGCGTAGGATCCACTCTTCCACCTCCAACAACCTATCCACAAGGGTTTAGGCACAAAGAAGTAAACTTCTCCTTGCTTCCGTTGTGTAGAAATTGCCGGCTTAAGCAATACCTTAGATTCAAGTGTGCGTTTGTAGGCAAACCTTCAATAGGCCCTCCTAGACGGTCACTTCAACCCTTGGCAATCACCCTCAATTTGCTCAAGATTGAGAGATATTAGCCTTGATTTTTAGTGCAAAATCAAGAAAACAAAGTTTCACTCACTTGGAGAAGAAAACACACAAAATATTATTGATGAAAAGTTGTTCCCTAAGGCCGGCGGCCTTGTCCTATTTATAGACTGAAAATTTCAGCCAAAAACAACCAAAAAGGAAAAAATAATCTCTATTTAATACCTACCAAAAAGTTAAAAGAGATAAATTGTAATTTTCCTAAAAGAACAATCTTGAAAATGGAATATTCCTTCTCCTACTAATGCAGCCGATTTCTTGCCTTTTTGAGGGATTTTGGAGATCCATTTTTATGGCATGATAATCTCATCTCAATCTTCAAAAGGTTGATTGCAATCCTATCTTGATTGGTTTTGGAATTGTCTCAAATCCTCCTTCTTTTCCTTCCTTTTTAGCCGGCCTAGGTGTGCTGATTTTTAGGCTTTCCTTTTGTATTTTCAAGACCTCATCCTTTAGGAAGCATTCCCTTTACCCTATCAACTTTCCAAAAACAAGAACAACTAGGCAAATTTATTAGTAAAATAATAAACATAGAAAATAAGAAATACAAAATAGAAAAAATAGAAACACACATGCAAACACAATTATGCAAGATTAACTAAAAATGCTTAGTTTCAAGAAAATGAATCCAACGCACGTTCGGCTCGTCTTGCACATGCCTACACAAAAAGTTCGCAATGTCAATCTCAAGTTATCTAGCTTGACTTCTTGTCATAGGCCCAGAGTCCAAATGATGGAATCCCCGATTCGCATCAATAGGCAACCTCTACTGGAAAGCCATCTAAAGAATCACAACAAATCTAGGGAGAATTTTTGAATTTTTCTACAAAAATTGTTTGGAGAAATTTTGAATCTCCGTTGAGATAGTAAAGTGTTTTCCATGTATATTTTGTTAAGTTTTCTTTCTTTTTTGGATGGGGAGAAAGCCACAGGTTTCTTAGTCTGCCCCATATCGTTCCTTCAGTTTACTTTCACGTTTTCAAGCTCCAGCGATGATAGTGTTTTGGACACAGTCCATACTTCACCAGTATGCTTTTTCTTTTGCGATTTTAGCCCTATAACGAGTTCTCAGAGTGACTTGACCTTGAATCTTTTGTGGGCCTTCCTGTGGGGAAGTCCATTATTTACACTTCCCTTCCCCTATAGCACCACTCTAGCTTGGCCCCAATTCCAGGGATTATTTCTTTATTATTATGAGTTCACTCAGATTTTTCTTGTCTTTTCTCTCTCCTCTAGAGTAACATTGGGGGATGCCTCTTTGCCGTATAATCTCTTTAATCTGTGTGTCATTGGATAATTTGTCTTTTCCCTGTCATGCTACTATGATAATTTATTATATCGATGCTTATAATAAACAGGGCTGGAGTTAGGTCTGAATCCAAGATTTCCAACAAAAGACCATACTCTTGGTAAGTTATCCAGGAAGACACCGAGGGGGCTCCCTGGTACCTAACTGGAAGTCTCCATCCTTCATACCCAAAATATAACTTGATTCTCCTCTACCCTTCACCACCAGCCAAGGTAGGTTTTGGGTACCTTAGCTGTAGAAATAAAGCCTCTATGCCTTGTGAAAATTAAATGATGATTAGAAAAGGCTATAGAGTTGATCTAAAGCTGCTCATGTTTAGACTGAAATTGAAAGTCACCAGTCCCGATAAACTTCTGGAGTTGATAAAGCCCTCCATCACCATACAAGGTCTCCTTGTCTAAGACCTCTTGGAGACCAGTGAGATTGATGAAGAAAGAAGCTATATAAATACGTGTCTTGATCCAGTTCCTGAAAATAGGGAAATGCATCAAGTCTGGGATACCACCACAATAACAACACACTCGAGCCTTTTTCACACAAGTTGGAACAAATCCTGAATAAATAGTTAGGAATTCGAGTTGACCATATCATAAGCTTTTATGGTATAAATTACCCAAAAAAAAAAAGCTTCTATGGTATACACTTTGACTGCACATCCAGGGGGTCTCTTCTTGTGATAATTAATAGAAATTTCATGTATATGAAGGGTGTATACTAACGTTCAGTCACTTCCACAGCCTTTTTCACCACAGCCTCATAATATATGGCACCATATTACAGCCATTATTATGAGGTAAGGAGATTCAAAGAATTCAAATGCAGCCTACGGATAATTATCTGAAAAAGAAAAATAACAAGGATTCCTATCCATACTCCCTCCCCGGCAGGATAGGATCTCCTCACCCATCCCTCCGTCACCCACTCGGTCACCGCCTGATAAGTGGCAATTAAAAAAGTGTTATTCCCCATCACGTGGCCATATTTCTTTTTGTCCTTCTCCAACATTTCTCTCTCCCCCCTCCATCTTCTCTTTCTTCTTCCCCTTCCCTCCCACTCCCCCCCGCGGCCCTCCTTCACTCTCCCTTCCCCTCCTTCTTCTTCCCTTCCTCTCTCCTCCCCCCGCGGCCATCCCCCCTTCCCTCCCCTTATTCTTCCCCCCACCCCCTGCGGCCTTCCCCACTCTCCCTTCCCCTCCTTCTTCCCTTCCTCTCCCTTCTTCTCCCCTTTCCCTCCTACGGCCATCCCCCTTTCCCTCCCCTGCTTCTTCCTTTCTCCCTCCCACTGTCAGCTGCCCACAGAATTAAAAAGAAAAGAAAAAAAGGGTCTCTCCAGGTGACTGCCAACTTTCGGCTTCTTGTATGACTTCTACAGGATCTCTTCTTCCGCCATCGTTTTTCACTTTGAAACAAGTATATCGTTCGAATTTCAATGTCTCCTAGTTCGAATTATTTTATCTCATTCACAGGCAAACCAAGAAGTTTGATTCTCATTCCAAAATCATAGGTACAAGTATGGTAGTCTATAGGTACAATTCTGTGGCAGCCGACAGTGAGAGGGAGAAAGGAAGAATAAGGGGAGGGAAGGGGCGGATGGCCGGAAGAGGGAGAGGAAGGGAAGAGGAAGGAAAGAAGGGGGGGAAGGGAGAGTGGGGAAGGTCGTAGGGGAAAGGGAAGAGGAAAGGAAGAAGAAGGAGGGGAAGGGAGAGTGGGGGGAAGAAGAAAGAGAAGATAGAGAGGAGAGAGAGAAATGTTAGGAAAGGGGAAAAAGAAATCAGATGGCCACGTGAGGGAGGCGGGGGGAATAAAAATAAATTTTTATTATATGCCACGTGTCTAACGGTGGCAGCATGGGTGAGGGAGGGATGGGTGTGGAGATCCCACCCCTTCCCGGCCTCCTCTGGTATGCTCACCCCAGAATGCATCCTTGACTAAATGTTGAGCTGGGTTCCACCTCCAAGAATCCTCCATGTGCTCCTTGTTTATGGAAGTTGTACTGCCGCTTGCTACAAAACTGATTTGTGTGGCCAACCCGATGCACCTTGTTATATGTGTCGTGACACCAAAGCATAGGAGTTCAGGTGAATACCCGCGCACAATCTGACTTATCATGTCCCGTGGATGTTATCGCTCATGCCAAAACTGGATAAGATCACCATTTCTGATTATCCGTCTTTTATAGGGTGATAACTACGTCCCAATGAATAGGAGTGTTTACGGAGTCCACAAGTTTGCAGCTGTTGTCTTGAGCCTCCTGCGGACATTTTCTTTTTGTACATGTATAGTGCTGGGTGCAAGCTAAATTAAGATCTATGAGGAACTTTTGCTCATCCTCTTTGACATATAGTTTCTGGTCAGTGATCTGCAACGGTTGTAGTCTGGTGTGATCAGGTTATGGGATGGATGAGGCGATGAGAGGTTCTAGGTTGTTTGGGATAGGCTTCAGTGATGAATGGATCCAGGGAAAAGTTGAAAAGGAAAGAGAAGAGGAGGAATAAACAAGAAACATGGGGAAAGAGAAAATACGTAGACGACCGACTCTTTTAATGAAATGCACATGAGCAGCTCTTATTCGCGTCAACTGCACTTCTTTTGGGCATTTTTCTTTTCTGCTGCAGAACTCTGTTCCCTTCTTCCGCATCCCATAATAGCTTTGGGCAGACTGGTAAATCGATCATAAGGTTTCAGTTTTGCAGTGGAGCGGCAATTAATATTAAGAACTTGTGATAGGACATCATGTGCCTGTTTTTAGTTGTCACTTTTATGCGACTGTGTTCATCGATTTGGCAGTTAGATATCTAGGATTGTTTATGTTTTACCGTTTCATGGATTTGGCAATTGGACACCTTAGATTATATTTAGGGACATAGATAGGCGTAACACTATCTACGCTTTAGGTTGATTTTGCACTTGGTTGCTTATGTTTTACCGTTGTTTTATATTACATGTACATATACACGTTATGTGAATTTTAATATCGAAAGCATCTTCTTTGTATTTTCTTAATTCCCTCACTGACACACTAGCACATCATATCTCTATTATTATGTCACTTATGCAGGTACATATAGAGCCGGGGGTCTCACTGAAAGCAGACAAGAGGTATTGTCTGCCTACCATTCATCTCTCCAGACCCTAACGATAGCTTTTGCTGTCGTTGGGATATACTGGGTATGGATGATGAGATGATGTCTAGGATGGTCTTAGTCTTTTTCCAAACCCCAAAAAAGGAAGAGAAGGGGGGGGGGGGTTGGTGGTGGTGCAATTTTCATGTTTTCTGTTGTACTAGAAATAAATCTCTGCTGTTGAAACTAAATATTGCATTATTGGCACTTCTAGAGCCCGTACGTGGAAGCTCCTCAGTTCGCTGGCGGTCAGTTCAATTATAATTTTCCTATGCCAACAGCACCACCAGGTGCTCAGAGACACCTGTAAGGCTGCAAAGACGGCACAACCCTGTATTCGTGATTTTTAATGCCGTTGTATTTTTATCCATTGGTGTTTAGTAGTCTCTGGTTCTTCTTTACCTCGTTTTCTGTATCAGAGACCATTATATCAGATGTTAAAATTCGATTGGTATCGAGTTGTGAATCATATGTATAAAGAGATTTTAATTGTGGTATACATTTTAAATGCCGCTGCTTGTCTGCGCAGCTAAGGGTAGGGTAGGGTAGTGAACAAATTGAGTTTTAACAGAGTTACTTGTGATCGGTTGGTTATTTTACTATTCTTACTTGGCTTATTTTGTTCCTTCTGATTTGACATTGTATATGATATTGCACTTTTACATATTTTCTTTGATGTAACTTATTATCTAAAAATCTAATTTGATGATTTCTCGTGAAATTTGAAATGATTTTCAATGAAAGTAACCTAAGTCTATATTAACAAAATTTTGATAACTTGTTTTATAAACGTAAAAATTATTTGATTACTTTTGGTTGGGAATTTCCCAGCAGATGTGTCGCAAAATTCATTGCATTTTGACAGTACAATAATTCGTTGTGCTCTGTTCGTCGCAAATTGTTATAAACTTGGACCAAATATTCGAAACAGCCCGTTGTCTCTAGGTCTTCTGCTGAAGCTGAGTATCGTGCCATGGCACATGCTACTAGTGAGATTGTTTGGCTACGACAGCTTTTGACTGATCCCGGTTTTTGCTCCACGCGGCCAGTTCCCCTACGTTGTGATAATCAAGCCGCCTTGCACATTGTGGCTAATCCTGTTTTTCATGAGCGCACTAAACATATCGAGATCGACTGCCACTTTGTTCGTCAGCACTACACCACCGGTCTCATTTGTCCCTGCAAAGTGCCCGGGAGGCACCAATTAGCTGATGGGTTCACCAAACCTCTTGGACCCCGACCTCTTTCGGCGTTTTTGCAGCAAGTTGGACATGCTCGACATCCATGCGCCAACTTGAGGGGGAGTATTAGAATATATGTCATTATTGTAATTAGATATTTTTGTATATGGTAGATATGTTAGAATATGGTGGATATGGTAGAGAATATGGTGGATATGGTAGGATATTCAATATGTAATTATGATAAATATTTTGTAGCTTAATTGTAGGGATAGAATGGTAGATGATATAGTCAATCTTGTAAAACATTTTTTGATAAGGAAATATCATTACGTGATTGAACGTTTTCTTCAAAAAGTGTTTTAGTAAGTGACATAAATTTATATACAAACATTTAAGAAGTTTGATTAAAGAAAAAAGTAAAATATGGAATGATTCAGTTTTGAACATACAGTGAATTCAAGGTTTGGTTTGTTTTCATTCTCTGAATTCAAGGTTCAGCCTGTCAAATTCTGAAGAGGACCAAACGTTCTGTGATTGTTACTGAATGGTTGGCGAAAAATTCAAAGTTTGGCGACAAAGTTCAGGTAGAATCTGAGATTGATCAAACGCTGCACCGAAAATTTGGTAAAAATGATCAAACGTTCAGCAACAAAGTTTGGCGATTACAAAACATGTTGTTTTTTCATGAAATGATGCGGCTTTTGTATCTTTGGGCATCTCCGTTCAATCTTGAGCGGTTATAAACTAACTTTCAAAGTTAAATTCTACAGAGAAGAGTTAAACTAACTTCTTTCTTGTAAATCAAAGTGAATAAATACAAGAGTCAAAAGTTTTGAATATATAAATTTCATTTCCTTTGAAAGACTTTTTGTGGAAGACTTTTTGAAATACTTTTGGAAAGACATCTTGTAAAAAGTTGCAAACTCTTCTTTCTACTTCTTCATTTGGTATTAAACACTTCAAATAGACAAGTTCAATCTTCTTTTTGTAGAGCAAACGAAAGAAAGAAGCCGTTATATCCTGGAAGACTTTTGCCGGGTAGTCTACCTTGTTCAATGATGGAGATAATTTCGCGTTAAGGACACTGATTTCATTATGTTCGGCTATTTCTTCTTCTTCTTCTCTGTTACACATATTATGTTTGGTTCTCATACATTTGTAATTCTCTTCTACGATCTAGTGTGTTTACGCAGAAAACTTCATATTTAGTGAATCACTTCTTTTAGGTTCACTTCTATATTCCTTGCATTTCTATTTTGTATTGTTGGCTTCATCAATAGTCTATCATCTTCCATGTCTCCAATACTAAATTTCCAACAATCTTAAAGCAAAATTGTTTGTGTAAGATGATAGATTTGCTATAGTCAAATCCTACAAAAGAATTTATGTTGTCATTCATTCGACATTCTTCAACCTCTATTTCATCAAACTGTGGGGGTTGAATCTTCAAATGTAAGATCATAGAGAAACCATAGAGAGTGCCAAGAAACCGATGATGTTCGAAAGCAAGTAGCAGATGAAGCTTAAAGCTAGGAAGATTGCATGCACAAAAATGTTTTTTTGGGTCGTTGGTTGTGTAGCATTCATCCCGAAAGTGGCCAGTTCTTTATCAATATTGATCTTAGACGCAAACAAGCCAAGCATAGAAATGATTTCAGTGTTTACCAAAGGAAGCCCAAAGGAGCAAATGAACACGTAACAGAGGAGGTAGCATCAACAGAATCCTTGATCATAAACAGAGAGGAGAAATCAATGGTAATATCAAGTGCATTACAACTAGTAGATATTTATTTCTTTAAATTTGAGAGATAAAAAATGGTAAACAAATTTTCTTCAAGACGGCACAAACTTTCAAGTAGTTGGATAGTCGAAAGTGCTCTTAAAGTCAATTTTCTTCATAAGGCTGGAGTAGGCAATGTGTTTTGCATTCCTATTATATGTTGGAATTGAATTCTGAGTCGCTACCAAACAAGGATAATATTGTATGTCTTCGTTCTACTTATGTGATCTTTTGTTTCTTAATAGGTTTGCATTTGGTCCTTATAAGGGATTGGTTCATTTGTCTTGCGTTATGGTAGACAAGATCATGAGAATGCTAATACTATTAAGAGACCAAAGAAGATGACTAAATTTAAGTTGTATAGTTGGAACTATTCATTTAATGAAATGAATGTTTAATTTAGCACAAGTGACATTGTTATATAAGGGTTTAGTCCTTTATGCATGTATGAAGTAAAAGTTATTTTAACATATGAAGTTAAACATGTGAAGAGCTTGTATAAGTTGTATTACTTCTAAAGAAGTTTAAAAGGTTGAAGAAGGAAATTAGATCAATATTGAAATGGTTGTAGCTTATTGTTCTAGTTGGTTGAAGGTTTTGTCTTTTAAGCTTATGTATGATAGGTTTTCTTGATGTATATGAAATTAATTTCTTCTTGCTTGCTGGTAAAACTAACTTCGTAAAAAAAGCTGTTTATGATGAAT
>AP025061.1:1135559-1155283 GCA_036186865.1 Eustoma russellianum | reverse complement strand
TTATCTGTGGAAAAACCAAGGCCACTTGTCTGCACCCCTACTAAAAGCTAGGACACGTTATTACATCTTGGACAAAAAGCTAGTACATGTTATTACATAGTGGGCAAAAGAAATTTCCTTTGCCTCAATTTCTGCTGATTTGTGAATAAAATACATTTATTTTTACACGGTTTTTTTTTTACCACGATTTCGTTTCCCTCTCAAATACTCTTTTTTCGTCAGAATTCTCTAGAACCTCGTTTCTTCCGTCGTCTTCTATACGCTACATCAACTTTCCCTGAAATCTCATCTTCATCTTCCTCAAAGCCCAGAACTTCAAATCTTCATCTTCCTCTTCCTTTTATTATCTCAAAGATCACTCTTCCATGGCTGAGCAGAGTGAAGTAACATCTACCATGGAAAAATCCAATCCTACTCCATCTCCTATGTTCGACTATGCTCCGATCAACATTGTTAAACTAAACGGGAATAACTATCTTGCATGGAGTAGAGCCATTGAGTTGTTCATTACTGGGAAAGGGAAAAAGGACTATCTACTTGGAAAGGTTGTCATCCCAGCTTAAACCGATGCAAAATTTCACATCTGGGAGGCTGAAAATTCCATGCTCATGTCATGGATACTTGGATCTATAAGCCTAGAGATTGGTGAGACATTTATGTTGTATAACACAGTAGAGGAGATCTGGAGAGCAATCAGAGAAATGTATTCAAAGAAGGACAATATTGCAGAGTTATACGAATTAAAGGCTCAACTAAAGGAGATTAAACAAGGAGATCAATCTGTTTCCAAGTACTATGGGAGTCTCTCACACATTTGGCAACAAATTGACTCCGTTGAGGTGTACAGGTGGAGCGGGCCTACTGATGAACAAATATACAAAGGCATAAAGGAAACTGAAAGAATTTTCAGTTTCTTGGATGGACTCCACAAAGACTTTGATGTTGTAAGAAGCAGAATCCTAGGAACTAAGCCTCTTCCAACCATAACAGCTACATTCTCACAAATCAGGCAGGAAGAAAGCAGGATGAAAGTCATGTTGGGGTCTAATTCTACTCAAGAATCATATGCACTTGTTACTGGAACTAAAACTGGAGCCCACGAGCCAGTAGTAACTCAGTCTGCTGGCTTGAGTGTGAAAAGAAACAGAGGAGGTTTCCATCAGAGGAAATTTTGCAAGTATTGTCAAAAGCCAGGACATACACTAGAGGAATGTTACAGACGTCCTGGTTCAAATGTCAAGCCTCCTTTCAGGTACTACCAAAATCAATCTAAAAACATGAGTCATTCTTGGAAGTCTGATAATATGTCTAGGGCTGATACTCAAAGCAACTGGAGGAACTCTAAAGGAAATATGGTGGCTATGGGACAAGAGATGAACCAAAATGATGCACCAAGTAACATGCAGGAGACTCCTAGCCAAAAACTAACTCAGGACCAACTTGGTGCCTTACTAAAATTACTCAACAATCAACTGAATGAGGAAACTGCACCACAGATTACAGCAACAATGGCCAGCTCTAGGTTTGGAGGTAAGAGTTGCTCCTGGATTATTGACTCAGGAGCAACGGATCATATGACCTCTCAAAGGTATCTGTTTCATAAGTATGAGTTACTTCAGTGTCCTAGACAAGTACAAATTGCTAACGGGCTAGGTCTAAAAATAGTAGGAAAGGGGGATATTCAGTTATCCAGAAAACTAATACTTAAAAATGTCTTGCATGTACCTCAGCTTAAGTGCAACTTAATATCTGTAGGGAAAGCTATGTTAGACAATCATTGTCTAACCATTTTTTCTCCATCTAAGTGTTTCTTCCTTCCTTTCAATTGCTTTCAGGGAAAAGCGTTGAAGAAGGAAGCTTTGGAGGAGAAGATTGGACTTGGTAATTACAAGGATGGACTTTATCTTTTGACACACGAATCAAGATCCTTTTTTGGAGACTCTTCTAGGTCGTATTCTTGCATGAACACTTGTACTAATGGCAGTGTTCCTAGAATAGATGAGTAGGGTCAGACTCATGAAACTGACACTGTTACTACTAGAAGGAGTCTCATTTTGTTTTGGCATGCTAGGTTAAGTCATCTCAACTTTATGTACTTGAAAATACTCAAGACCGAACTATTTAGTAATATTGATCTTGATTCGTTGATGTGTGAAACTTGTTTGTTTGCTAAACATACCAGGGGTCATTATGCAGTATGCACCTAAAGCCTACAAGGCAAGTCATCCTTTTAACCTTATACACTCAGACGTATGGGGTACGTCCAGAGTCTCTAGTTTTAATGGCAATAAGTGGTTTGTTATCTTTGTAGATGACCATACAAGACTAACATGGCTTTTCTTGATGAAGTACAAATCAGATTTTTCAAAAGTTTTCAAATCCTTTGTGATGCTGATACAAAATCAGTTTGGTGCCTCAATAAAGACCCTCAGGTCTGACAATGGGACGGAATATATGGACTCTGAGGTAAGTACCCTTTTATCTAATATGGGGATACATCATCAAACATCTAATACCTATACTCCTCAGCAGAATGGGGTAGCTGAGCGAAAACACGGGCACATCATGGAAGTAACTAGGGCAATAATGCTCTCTATGAATGTTCCGAAGCATTTCTGGGGAGAAGCTGTATTAACTTCAGTTTACTTGATTAATAGAATGCCATCTAGAGTGCTTGACTACAAAACACCCAAGCAGACTTTATTAGAAATATATCCATACACACACCTAATGTCAGAACTACCATTTAGGAATTTTGGTTGTATTGTTTATGTTTTCATACAACCACATACTCGTAGTAAACTAGATAGTAGGTCCATTAAGTGTATCTTTGTGGGATACTCTAGTACCCAGAAGGGGTATAAATGTTATTGTCCTACTACTAAGAAAATGTATATTTCATTGGATGTGAAATTTGATGAAAAACAGTCATTTTATTGCAAAATCCCATCACTCAGTTCATTAGAGAGTGAATATTGGAGTATCATTGATAAGACTATCATTACTAATCCAAGCTCAAGTGGTAACCCAGATTTGCAGGATTCTGGAAGCCCAGTTGGAACATCCCCTCAACTTCGTGAAAATGGGGAAAACAACAACGCAAGTTCTGAGACTGAAGAGAGATCCAGGGATGGAACAATGAATAAGGATGGACCACCACTACTCCAGGTATATACCAGACGAAAGAAGGATGAAGTTCAGGTATTATCCCCAGTCCTGTCAAAGCAACAAATGCAACCTGGCTCTGTAAGTCCTCTAATACCTTGTAGTCAGCCATCTTCAAATGTTCATCCCTTGTCTACCAACGAATATAGCACTGAAGATAATTTACCTATCGCACTAAGAAAGGGTACTAGAAGGTGTACTATGCAACCTAGACGTCATGGGTTATTAAGTATAGGAGCATGTTCTACTAAGCATCCATTATGTGATTATCTTTCGTACACTAAGGTACATCCTAATTTTAGAGTCTTCACTGTTAATCTGGATAAGGAAATCATTCTTACTAATATTGATCAAGCTCTTCAAAATCAGAACTGGACACTGACTGTTGAAGAGGAGATGAGTGCGTTAGTTAAAAATCACACATGGGATCTGGTTCCTAACACATATTCACAAAACCCTGTTGGATGTAAGTGGGTGTTTTCTATAAAATATAACTCAGATGGATCAATTAGTAGGTATAAAGCCCGACTTGTTGCAAAGGGTTTTACGCAAGAGTATGGTATTGATTATATGGAGACTTTTGCTCCAGTAGCAAAGTTGAATATTGTTCGCATTATCTTTTCTATAGCGGTGAATTTAGACTGGAAACTGTGTTAGTTAGACATCAAAAATGCTTTCTCGAATGATGAATTAAAGGAGTCAGTTTTTATGGAAATTCCCCCAGGATATAAAACTGATCAGAACAAGTCCATGATATGTAAACTTAGAAAGTCTATTTATGGGTTGAAACAGTCTCCACGCGCATGGTTTGCTAGATTTACTAAAGTCCTACTTCAACACGGTTTCAAGCAAGCCCATAGTGACCACACACTGTTTATTCGCACTGATAAGCATCTGATCACTGTTTTGATTGTCTACGTGGATGACATCATACTCACAGGTAATAATGAACATGGAATTCAGTTAATTAAACAATAGCTGGCCAAAGAATTTGAGCTCAAAGACCTAGGACAGTTGAAATATTTTTTAGGAAAGGAGGTGGCAAGATCATCTCATGGAATTTGTATTTCCCAAAGGAAGTACATCATTGATCTCTTACGGGAAACGGGCATGACTGGCTGTAAACCAGCCATTACACCTTTGGAACCGGGAAAAATCACTGATAAAGTATTGGACAACAATAGTGATAGCACGGAAGTGAATAAGTTAAGGTATCAAAAATTAGTGGGTAAACTAATTTATCTCTCTCATACTCGCCCGGATATATGTTATGCAGTAAGCTTTGTTAGTCAATACATGCATTCCCCTAATGCCTATCATTTGAGTGTTGTGATGAGAATTCTTAGGTACCTCAAAGGTGCTCCAGGACAAGGACTATTTTTCAGGAAAACCGAAGACAAAACTGTTCAAGTATTCACAGACGCGGATTGGGGAGGCTCAAAAGGGGACATGAGGTCTACATCAGGCTATGCCACATATTTATGGGGAAACTTGGTTACTTGGCGAAGCAAAAAACAGTCTGTTGTTGCAAGAAGTACTGCTGAGGCCGAATTGAGAGCACTGGCCTTAGGTATTTGCGAAGGAATATGGATTAAACGAGTACTACTTGATCTCAACTGTGCTCAACCTGCTAGTATACGGCTGTACTGTGATAATATCTCAGCCATCAACATGGCTGAGAATCCCATGCATCATGATTAGTCCAAACACGTGGAAATAGACAGACACTTCATCAAAGAGAAGTTAGAAGATAAAACACTAGACATTCGGTACATTTTATCACATGAACAAGTTGCGGATATTCTGACGAAATATGTTTCAAGCTTAACATTCCAACGACTGTCTAGCAAGCTTGGCTGTGTAAATATCTACACCAAGCTTGAGGGGGAGTGTAGAAAATAGAAGAATATTTGTAAATTAGTAAAAGTATTTTATTGTTTTTTAGGAAAGTAGCCGTTGGCTACTTCAATATTACCGTTGGAATTTTAGATATAAATAGTGGTTCTAGTTGATAGTTAAAGATGAGGTTTTCTCTCTTGAGAAACCAATAGTTCCATTCATCTGTATATTCTTTGAAGATAAATAAAGATTGTACATTATTCTTCAGAGATTGTATTTCTTTATGTTCATCAACACCCTTTGATGACTGTGTCATGATCTTTGGCAACTTTATTGTGGAGCCTGTTGTTTCTTTCCCTCTATAGTGGTAGACAACAGCTGAAAACCTAAAATATGTCACATCTTTCTGGAATTTTGATCCCTAAGAATGAGTTGTGTTGAGCCACTGTATAGTTTGTTGCCAATCATAGCTCCAACCTTTGCACTTCAACTTGTTCACTGTTTTACTCCACACAGCGGCTGAGTGGGGGGCATTGAAAGAATAGGTGGTCATGATCTTCTCTGAACATGTCACATAATAAACATGCATTAGATTGAATCAATCCCCAATCAATGAGTTTATCTATTGTATTTATTCTCTTCCAACGTGCAAGCATATAATGATTGCATAGTGTGGAAGAAAATAATTATACCAAACAAGTTTGCTCCATTTCACCAGAGGCAAAGGAATTTAAAGTGCAGTCGCAACGTATTTAACGGAAAAAGAGAGATTCAATTTTCAAATCCAAGTGTCTACTCCCTATTTGAGTTGAATTGCATCTCAGGCTTGATTGAACAAAACCACCTGGTTGTCCCAGGCTCTTCCATATTGCAGTGGACATGATCCTCCAAGCAAGACAATTGAGACCTTAGCATCCTCACTGAGACAATTTTCTCTTAAGTTCGGGTGGTTGATGCTAAGGATACCCCATGGGTACCACGTATCAAACCAAAAAGAAGTATTTGCCCATTCTTCAGTTCCTTCCTAATGCAGTATGTAAACTTATCCCTTACCCCCAAAAATTCCTTCTACAACAAAGAATCTGAGGTGTTAGACTTAGCTTCCCAGAGTGTCTTTCTTTTTAATATCACAGTGTGGACCCGTTTGACCTCCAAAAACTTTTCATAATATAATCATCATTCAACAGCCCCAGTCATAAACACCTAAGCCTTCTCTCTCCTTAAGTTGACAGATAGTAGGCCATTTCACTTTTTCTTTCCTTGTACTACCCCACAGAAATTATTTCAATATTTTCTTCACTTCTCTAATCAATCTCTTCAAAAGAAAATATGAGTTTGTCCACTACCTATGTAATGCTATTAAGACTGAGTTTATCAACTAGAGTTTACCTCCATAACACAGGTTCTTAGTAGTCTAGTTCTGGACTTTGTTAGTGAGCTTAACCATAAGAGAGATGCAATCATAGTAGGAAAGTTTTCCAGTAAGAAGGGTAACACCTTAGTACCTAAGGATACCCCATGGGTACCACGGATCAAATCAAAAAGAAGTATTTGCCCATTCTTCAGTTCCTTCCTAATGCAGTGTGTAAACTTATCCCTTACCCCTAAAAATTCCTTCTACAACCAAGAATCTGAGGTGTTAGACTTAGCTTCCCAGAGTATCTTTCCTTTTAATATCATAGTGTGGACTCGTTTGACCTCCAAAGACTTTTCATAATATAATCATCATTCAACAGCCCTAGTCATAAACACCTAAGCCTTCTCTCTCCTTAAGTTGACAGATAGTAGGTCATTTCACTTTTTCTTTCCTTGTACTACCCCACAGAAATTATTTCAATATTTTCTTCATTTCTCTAATCAATCTCTTCAGAAGAAAATATGAGGTTGTCCACTACCTACATACTGTCATTAAGACTGAGTTTATCAGCTAGCATTTACCTCCATAAGACAGATTCTTAGTAGTCTAGTTCTGGACTTTGTTAGTGAGCCTAACCATAAGAGAGATGCAGTCATAGTAGGAAAGTTTTCCAATAAGAAGGGTAACACCTTAGTACCTAATAGGAAGAGATCCTAATGGCAATACCCAGAATATCCCTTAGAATTTCGTTATGTTGAGCGTTTATGCCAGAAGTGTAGATTTCACACTTTTGGTTGTTTCGTTAGAGGCCAAAAAGGTATTGGAATCCTTCAAGGATATCTTTGATCACTTGAATGGACTAGGGATCAGCATTGGATAGGATGAAAAAATCATCTGCAAAGGCTAGTGAAGAGAGTCCTATTTGTTCACACCTAGGACAAAAACTGAAGTTTATGCTGGAGGTTTTCTGTTTTAATAGTTAAGTGAACTCTTCCATAACAAAATGAAGAGACTTGGAGAGAGTGGATCACCTTGTCTAAGGCCTCTAGAGGCATTAAACAGCCCTGTTAGTGCATCATTCATATTTATGGAAAAGGAAGCAGTGGTAATACACAATCTTAGCCAACTGAGGTACCTATCTGGAAAGTTCACGTTCTTAAGGATCATCATTAGATAGGCCCAACTAACGTTAGTGTCGAATTCTTTCATGACGTTCACCTTAATAGCATAGGATTTTAGACCCTCTGAACCTCTTATAGTTTTTAACTAATTCATGCATAAGGAAAACGTTATTATGGATGATCTTACCCTTCAACAGACGGTTCGGTTTTCATCTACAAGGTGGGAAATCGGCAGCTTAAGTCTATTCACTAGGATCTTAGAAATGACCTTGTAAATCACATTATAACATAAGATAGGCCTAAATTTTCTAACGTCGTTAGGATTTATCGATGAGATTTGTGGTGAGGGGAAAGAGAGTTTTCTAATTCAAAGTCAGAGAAAATATTTTAGTGAACTGATTACATAGTCAAAGTAAACAGAGGTTATCAATCTGATCCCAAGTAAGGCAATCGCAAAGTGGAGTCGAACGGACAAGGTTAGCGACTATTGAAGAAAAGAACTTATTAGCAACTGATAGAGGTTAAATATCACTGGCAGCCAGAAGATACCCAAAAAAAAAACAACTTTGCTATGTCAAGTGCATGCATGGCATGGCAGCTTCTGTTTTTCTTTTGGTTTTTTTTTTTTTTTTTTTTTGGGGTAAGTTGAAGTTAACATATATAAACCAAAAAGTTGCGCATTTACACAGAAAGTTGTTCATAAGTGAATAACTACAAGCTTAGCTTGAATAACTCTAGATGGCTTACAATGTGCTATCTAATATCTAATGTCAACTTTTTGTACAAAAAAAGTTGCTAGAAAATGGCAATACAAGCCAAGCATAAACTTTTCATTCCCAAAATGTAAACTAATCTAAATATCAACAAATACAAAATCGTTGTCATAGCGACAAAAAACAAGCATAGCTTGTACACAATAAAGATGGCTTATAACAGTGAAACCCAATAATAAAGCTAGTCTAGGAATAGGATCCAAATAGTCAAAGATGATTATAACCCGACAAGAACAAAACTTAAAACTACAGACGAGGGAAAATGGGTTGGTTATATTTGGAACCGAAGTGTACCAAGAAAAACTCACTCCCCAGCAAATACTTCCCCGAAACAAAACAGACAAAGCAAAAAAGCCCGCTCCCCAGCCATACTTCCCCGAAACAAAACAGACAAAGCAAATATAGGCCACAATGCATAAACTGCAGAGAAAGCAAAGCCTCTCAAGCCATTCAACAAAACAGACAGAGCCTTTAAGGAGATTCCACATATCTCCATAATCCCATCCAATGAGGACATTGAGTAGGTGTATGATATGTCCGCCAGGAAATTAAAGACAAAAAGATTAGAAGATAGTGTATTGGCATGATCATGCTTTAGGCCATCCATGAGGACAAAGGCCACCCGTCCCTTCCACGGCATGAATTCAGAGAAGAAGAAAGAATATGAGGAACATTGGCGTATTAACCACCAATTCCAATCTGAATGTAGAAGAAAACAAGTGAGAGAGTTGAAGAAACAAAAATCCAGTCCATAGATGACCAAACCACTCCAAAGAGCCAGATGGTGAAAGAATGACTTGATCAAGGATGACCACAAAGTTGGAACAGCAAGCATGGCTATGTGGAAGGAGCTGTGAAGATGATTAGCTTGCAGGCAGTCTCTATGATGATTTTTATTGAAGCACCCGAATTCAGAGCCAGTTTCCAGCTCAACTTTAAACATTTATATTTTCTCCAACAAACGATTGCATAGCAGATATCTTGTAGAATCTCCTTGAGAACAAAATCCTGATAGTTACCCATTTGTTGATGAAACTTATTGTTCCTTTCTCCACAAGTGATATACATTAGCAGAAAACCCAAACAATGTGATATTATTCTGAAACTTTGAGCTATGCGTCTGCACTTTACTCCATACTTTAGCAGAGTAGGTACATTGAAAACATAGGCGACGATGGTCCTCTGAACCCGCCACACATCAAACAGGAATTAGACTGTATAATTCCTCAATCTAAGAGCTTATCTAGTGTAGTTATTTTCTTCCAACATACAAATCATAAAATAATTGCATAACGTGGAGGAAAATGATTGCACAAGACATTATTCCCAATCAACTAAAGGTAAATAAGGTTGTAAGGCATTCGCGGCATTTTTGACAGACAACATGGGATTTGGTTTCCATATCCAGTTATCACCACCCTGTTTCATCGGAATGGACCTGTAGGCTTGACTAAAACGTACAACTTGATTCTCTCAACCTCTCTTTATAGGAGACTCCACGAATAGTCATTCAAAACAATAGAAATCTTGGCATCATCACTAATATTCAACTTCCTTTTAAGTTCAGGATGTGTAGTACTTAAGACAGCCCAACGGTGCCCAGGCTCGTGCTAAAATGAAATAATTTGGTTATTCCCAAGCTCTTCGCCCGCACAATGAGCAAATTGTTTCTAATCTAGAGAAGTCTTTTCCAAAACCAGGAGTCAGTGATTTTTGACTTAGCTTCTCAAATGGGCTTACATTTTAACATGATTATATGCACCCATTTGACCCAAATTCCCTCCTAATGCTACACACATTCCAGACACTCTTCATGAGATAAGCATTACTGATCAATCACAGATCATAAATTTCTAACTCACTCATTTCCTTTGGCTGAGAGATGGTAGACCATTTGACCGTAGCTTTCCTTGAATCACCCTACAAAAGATTTTAAGATTTTCTCCACCTCCCTGATCACTTTCCTAGGTAAGAAATATGAAGTTGTACAGTACCTACAGACAACCATTAGTTCTGAATTTATCAACTAAAGATTACTACCATAGGAAAGGTTCTTAGTAGTCCTGCTTTGGACTTTACCATTTAGCCTGTCAAGTAGCGGATGACAGTCAAAGTAGGATAGCTTTTCAGATATTAGTGAAAAGCTATCTAACGGGGAGTGTACCTAGAGGCGTACCAAGAATATTGAATAAAGCCAACTTAACCTAGGTGCTTATGTCAGAGTGTAAATTTCACACTTCTGGAGGTTAGGCTGCAAACTTAAAAGGGATTTAAATTCCTCAATAACATCGTTTATGACCTGAACACATTAAGGATCAGCTTTAAAGGGAATGAACAATTCATCAGCAAAGGCTGATGATGACAAGTCAAAGTGATCGCGTTTATGGTGAAAACTAGAATTGGAGGTGGAAATATTTCGTTTTGGGAGTTGGGTAAAATCCTCCACAACAAGAATGAAAAGACTAGGCGAGAGTGGATCATATTGTCTTAGTCCTCTTGTGACATTAAACATACCAATGAGAGCACCATTCATGTTGATAGAAGAGGTGGTGGAAATACAGAGCCTTAACCAGTTAAGATACCTTGAAGGGAAGTTCATTTTTTGCAGAATCATCATCAAATAGGACCAATTGACCGTATCAAAAGCTTTCATTATGTCCACCTTAATAGCACAACATTTAGGGCCTTCAAACCTCTAATAGTTTTTCATTATTTCATGCATAAGAAAGATATTGTTCCGGATAGTAGTACCCTTGACAAAAGCAGACTAGTTTTCATCAACCAAGTGGGGGATCAATGGTTTAAGCCTTGTAACAAGGATCTTGGAGATGAATTGGTAGGTCACATTGCAACAAAACTGTCTAATTTTGTTTGAGTTATCTAACTTAGGTATCAAGGAGACGGCAGTGGTATTGATAGGGTAATACATGAAGTTTTCTTAAAAAGGTGCTCAATTGCCTCAGTGAAATCTTCTCCTATCAAGCACCAGTTTTCTTTAAAGAATACAGCAGAATACCCATCAGGCCCAAGAACACTCTCAGATTTTAAAGAGAAAAGTGCCTCTTTGTTTTAATTTTAGACACATGAAGGGCCAAGGAGAGACATTGAGCTTCGGTCAGTGTTTTACCTAACCAACCCGGACACATACAGCAGAAGTTGAGGGCTCAGTAAACATGTTCTTATAGAAATCAATGGTCATATTTTGGACTTGCTTATAGTCCTCTATCAAGACCATCTCTTCATTATAAATTCTCAAAATTTTATTCCTAGCATTATGTACTTCCATTGTTTTATGGAAGAACTTTGTATTCTTGTCCTCATCTTTCATCCACTTTATTGTGGATCTTTCCTTGAAGAAGGATTTTTCAAAGGCTAAGAGGTTAATGTAGAGATCCTTCGCACTCTTAGCAGTTTCTTGCAGTTGAAGGTTGAAAGGGTCCTTAGCCAAATCAGATTGAGCATTCTCCAGTTCTGTTCTAGGTATTTCCACTCTACCTGTAATGTTACCATACTTTTCTTGTTTAGCTTCTTGAGAAGGTCTTTAAGTCGCTTTAGTTTCTTAGCTAGACAGACTAGGGGGTTACCACTTTCAAGTTCCTCCCATCTTTCTCTAAGGATATTCTTAAAGTTAAGGTGCTTTAGTCATCGTGTCATGAACTTAAAGGGTTTTGAACAAACTTTAGGTTCTTCTGGGATGTAGGATACCGGAAGAGTGGTCATATGAGATTGGGCTTCATAATCCAGTTGAAAGTATGGGTGTTTTGGTTTTCCCAGGCCTCGTTATAAAGCATGTGGTCTATCTTAATATAGACTCTCATATCTTCGTCTTTTTTATTTGACCAGATGTATTCAAATCCTCTAAATGGATTACTCATCATATCTATGTCCTTAATCCAATCATTGAATTCACTATATGTCCTTAATCCAATCATTGAATTCGCTAATTGCATTTCTATCAATTCTCTTCTTTCTGTTTTTCTTTGGCCGTCTATGATAATGTTAAAATCTCCTATAATTAACCCGGGTTAGTTACTATAAAGCTTGTTTTGATATTTAAGGTGTAGCGCCCTGCTCCCGAGCCCTAACATCGGGAACAGTGCACCTGTCGTATCTCACTAAGGAGAATACAAGGCGTCGAATCAATCTCTTACATGTCAAAAATGACGTAGAAATTTTTCTAGCGGAAACGTAAATCGTAACTTAAATTAATCTCCAATAATCGTCATTACATTACTGAATAAAAATCCTGACGATAAAAGTAATAAAGAAGTCTGTGAAAATCCTCAAAAGATAACTACGAAAAATCAGCTGCAGAGTTTCCCTCGTATCCTAGCTGCAGCTATCAACCAACCCACTCAGCTATATCCGTCCCGTCATCAACAAAGATGTGCTCGTAGTTCTCATCCGGCTCACCTGGGAAGTAGGGGTGAGTGACAGAAAATCACCCAGTAGATGTCCGCCTCAAACCAATACAAAACATGCATACCGAATGATATAACCACATAGCACATAAATATGATATAACATGCATAAGATAAAGTAAACGCGGTAAGTAAAGCGCTCCACATAAAAATGCGCAACGTCGTGATGCATGTCCTACTATGCATGTCACACGCAACAAAGTCATGTCACACAAAATGCCGATATCTCCACCATGCAATGCATGAACTCGGGTCCTAACTGAGTGGCTGTGGGTCGTACCCACCCACAGTCACCATCCTGAGTGTACTTGGCCCCGCCACCGTACACCATCTTGAGCGCCCGTGACCCGTACGTCACGACCCACCATCATGCAATGCATGTGCCATGAATGCAACCAACACAATCGCCTGAGGCCCCTGACCCATCCTCACCATCCTCCGGCACTCAAATTTAGGTTCGTAAATTTTCTGAATATTAGAAAGTTGTTATTTATCATCACCCTTAATTTTCCCTTAGCTTGTATTAATTTTCTAAAATGTTCTACTAATTTTCCCTATTTCTTCCTTAATTAATTCTATTTATTACTATTTATTTTTAATTTCTTAAATTTACTAAACTTTAGAAATTATGTGGATTAATTTAATTTTAACTTTTTATATTTTCTGGAATTTATTTGAATTTTACTGGTATTTAATTATATTTTTCTATACATTTTTTTTGTGGTTAATGGGCCGCCTTCGGTCCGTTGGCCAGCCTGTTCTTTGTCTTAAACTAATTTAATTTTTATTTACTGGTTGTTCCACCAGTGGCAACGCGTGCTTTGATTCGTTTTTCGATCTCAACCCCCATTTTCTCCTATTTCCAGTCTATAGGAACCTATTCTAAGGCCAAAACACAACTTTTTTAAAGGTCCTAGTGTAACAGTTCCTTTTTTTTCCCCAATTCTTTAAGGGTATTTTTTTTTTGTTCCGATTCAATCTTACCACCAAATTCACACACATACACGCACGTAGAAGCCATAAACAATATATCTCATGCTTTCCAACATATACAAAATTTACAATTTAGACCAATAAACACAACGAAACAAAATTTACAACTTAAACAAATAGAAACAACGAAACAAAATGTACAACTTAAACAAATAAAAACAACGAAACACATTAATATACCATCAAAGCATACATGAATCATACCCGTTTGAGGGGGAAGAGGCACCTACCTTTTTGACGAATTAACTTCCTTCTCCTCTAGGCTCGAATCTAAACAATTGTAGCATACACATCAATACATATAATAAAGGTGAATTTGACTTACTTAAAATAATTAGTTATATCTTTCTATTTTTTTTAATGTACTTTCAAAGCTTCACAGTTTCATATACACATATGTATAAAAGTTTTACAAAACAACACTACTTTTTATTATGCCTTTTTAAAAACATCCGCAAAACCATCCAGTTAACAATTAATTTTTTTTTTTTGGTACAAACAGATTCTTAGTTCTCACTAAAAGGTCAACTTTCATTTAACTAAAGGAGAATAAGTTCTATTAAATGTAGTTACTTTTCATTCTAGGAAAACTCCAATCCGGTAAAATAATAACATCATTCCAACATAACCCTTTTATAATTACCCTCCTAAAATTCATTGGATAAATCCCTAATTTAGACACTACCGTAAGCAATCTAGCGAATATGTGATTCAGGTGTTCAACACGTTCATGCTACCACTAATTATAGTTTACGGTAAAAAAAATGCAACAAATTGCAGTTACCGAAATTAGGACAAAGTGAAGGATGTAATAATATTGACAGCGAAAGACCAGCCATTTAAAATAGAACATATGTATCATATGACACCAATTTTACATCTTCATATACATATATGAATCCAACAAAGCATACCTACATTCATAGTTTATAAAACCCATATGTACTGAAATGATATAATTTCTTGGCCGGCCGCTTGGATAAATACATATACATTTATATATTCGGCTTGGTTCATTCAAGAAGCAAAAGTTTTATATTCATACACCTGCATAAATACACATCGGCTACTTATCACATACACATATAAAATCATTCATCTATTCAGGCAAAAATATGAACATGTATGATCCGGTTTGATATGAAAATAGCATAACAAATTTGTAAAAACATAGCAAATATAGTAAGGATACTTGCCTCGTGTCTCAATTAAACGGACTATGCGAAGAACGGGATTAAAATGATCAAGAAATCGGTGTTTCTTCGTTTCCATGGTTGGCGGCCGAATGTGTAATTTGAGAGGGAGAGGGCTGCCGCATTCCTTTGCTATGTAGGTGGGGGAAATTGTGTGTACATATGTATATGAACATAGTCATCATCATATAAATATATACATGTACACAAAACAAAACAACTTTGGATTGCTTCCTCCTTTCATCATCGGTGGCTGCTGGGGAAATTTTGATTGGATGGCAGCCGACTTTTGGAGGTGAAAAGGGGTGGAATTGTGTGGTATATATGGTATGTATATGTTTGTATATTCAAGAAACTTGAATCTACCCTTTTTCTTTTTCTTACTTCCTGGCGGCACTCTTGTTGGAGAAAGGCAGTATGGTTGCCGATTTGAGAGAAGAGAGGGACTCGTAGGGATTTTGTTATGTGTGCGTAGATATAGGCTAGGGTTAAATAGAATTATAAGGTATTTAGGACTTTAATTTGTATTAAAATTCTATCTTTTTCTTTATCCTTTTCCTATTTTAATTAGGACAGGTATTGTAGGCTTTTGTAGTTATCCTATAGACACGGGATATAACATAAGGTCCCTCCAAAATTACCTTATATTACTTCTCTCATTATAACCATGAACTATTGTAAGGATAAACGGCTCATCCTTAGAGGAAGTTGGTTTCATCTTGCAGGTGATAGCTTGATATGTACTTTGTAGCATACTGCCGTCAAAGAATGCTGGATTCCAGGCAAACCAGATTCTAGAAATACTTATAGGTAGAGTGTTATGTCCTACCTCAGTTCTTAAAGACATTCCTAAAAATCCTATCTTGCTTCCTTAGACTGACCTTTTTTTGTAAATGCTTAGACTGACCTTAGCTTCTACGAACCCTACAAAGCCAATATTCTAATCCTTTATAAAGTTCTTGACTTCTTGTTGTATAAAGGAGAGTTAAGGCTCCTCACATTCCAACATGCTACTTTAGTCATCCAACTGTTTTAGTGCCTTCAGGCCTTCCCCTACTAGCACCTCCATCATATTGCCTTACTGGTGGGGGAGGTTTGACCGCATTCAGTTTCAACCTTTGAATTATCTTATCAAGCACCAAGGGCCATAAGAAGAGAATCATGTTTCCAAAGAGCGCCAGAGAGAGTTCAAGTATATCTTGCCTCAAGCCAAGATATACCTGAAGAGAAGAGTAATACCTTTTTCTTTCCCACTCGTAATAAGTGCTGATTAAACATAAAAGTAGCTGGTTGTAATAAGCATTGATAAGGTGCACATATGGGAAATAAATGTAACCATCTCAAGCAAGAGCACACTGATGATAAAATATTGTAACCAACTCGAGAGTCATAACGCTCACAAAAATGTAGTGCCATTGCACCGACAGCTGCTCCACTAACAATAACCTTGGCCCCAGTCTTCAGTCAGCTGCTCAACCTTAGCTTCTTCTGTCTTCGCATAATTTTCAAGCTGCATCAACCGTTGAACAGTCTTCAGTTAACACCCCACCAAACAACAGATCATAACCACTTAACTACGCATAGCATTCTCTTTATCAACTATATGCTTGGTATCCATGCTAAGAGCCACTTGGGAACCCAGGATCATTTTTCCTTTTACTGTTAGTGCCCTAAGAGAGCATGAAACATTATGCCAAGGTCCTAATAGTTTAAACAAAGGTTACTTAACGGTGAGGACGATTGAGTTTAGATAGTGATCTATTCAATCAAAATCAACATCGTCAAAGGTGGCAAAAGAGGTGCAAGAGAAACCAGAGAATCCAATGCAATGGATTGTTGAAATTCATTGTAAGTAATAAATTAGTTGTGGTTATAGCCGCTAGTTAGGAAAGTCACCTTCTAGGTGATTTGATAGGTATATTACCGTTAGAAAGGTTCCTGTCCATTTTATGCATATATACAGAAGAACTCAAGTGATGTAAAGAGAGGTTTTAATGAATAAGAATTCTCTTCTTCAAATTGATTCATTTGTGATCCTGAATATATTTCCTATTACTTTCTATATCAAAGCTGGTGAACGCGTTAGCTATCAATACTGACGTGAAGATGTATATTGGCTCATAACGAGGTGTGAGAGGTGCAGAACACTTCTTATTAGTCACCAGATAGATCGACAGGCATTCTTCAGAATGTTTCGTGTCACCTCCTCGGTGAATGTTCACTGAAATTCCATACGTACATCTTGCCAGCAATTATTGTAAGTTTTCAAGCGATTCATCTATGGCGTAAAAGATATACTTATGCTATTTCCAACAGTATCAAGCTAGTTAGCTCGGTAAAATAATGTAGGTACCAGACACGATAGAGTTATAACTTCGAATTGGTAAGAACTTGTAGAAATTCTAAAGAAACAATTACCATGAAGGAATTGGAGAAGAGACATGTGGAAGGTGAATAATATTATTTCAACCTTAGTTTAGAAATATACAATGGTGTCTTATATAGAAGGAAACACACTTGCAAAATGTTCCAACGGCTATCACTCCAACGGTCATTTGGAGTTTCAACGGCTATGTTAGTGAGCCACCACTGTGTAGTCTATCTACTCTATACTAATGTGTATATACATATATGAACTATATCAACTGTAATATATACAAGTATTCAACCTGTATGTCTACCATATTGCTTGTGTATGTTTATGTATTTCTACATATACAGTGTATAATTAGAATATATTTCTATACTCCCCCTCAAGCTTAGTGCATATATGTGTATGCAACTAAGCTTGCAGTAAGATGGGCCGTGTCTTCAATGAGAAAATTTTGTTGATGAAATTGGTATGCATCATTCTGGAGTATTCTTCATCATTTGTTTCCAATATATTGTTAACCAAATGCAACGTGCTAAGACATCTTTTCAACTTCAATGCTTGCAATACATGTTTTAATAGATAAAACTTCTGCTGCTGTTCCTGCATGTAAAAACGGGGACACCTGCAATAGAAATTATCCTGGATCTGATCCTGCACAACAAAGGTTAGATGTATCCACTTGAGTATTTTTGAAGTCCCTGCAAAGAAAGGTTAGTGAACAAAATCCCCTGGTCAATGTCGACAAACAACCTGCAGAAGAGAATAAACGTGATCCCGCAAAACAAAAAATCAGTATAAAAAACTATTGGTCTTTGTTCTTCAAAACCTGCAAAAAAGATTAGTTGAAACATCTTGATCATATTTGAAGTACCTGCAAAGAAATCGCTCATTGAAAAACAAAACTAGTTAGTATTGTCAATTCATAAACCATAGAGTGATGTATGCACTTCCTAATACATTTCAGAATTTGGCAAACAATAATCACAAGTATCATATGGAAACATAAGATTATGGATTTAAACAGCATTAGCACAAACACAGTATGAGAAGCAGTAATGCACAAAATAGATACATCAAGTCTTCATGAATTCTAAACTTAATACCAGGAAATTTAGAGGATACATACCAGTTAATCAAACATAATTCAGGCAAATCATATGCAAAGCTTAAATTTAATTTTGAGAAATTCATCACATTTAGACTTCTTATATTAGAGCCAAGTATCGAAGCCATATGGCAAGTTGTACGATAAGATATGCATTGAACCAATTCTTCCTTATATAATCAAGCATTAAACCAAACATACAAATCATATAGTCAAAAACACCCTTTTTAATCAATCAAATACAAAATAATTAATTTATCGTTGGTTTATAAATTAACCTTTCAACAGAAGAGAACTTTTTTGGTTAATCAAATTAACTGTATTCTTTGAAGACCTCAATGCAAACATAATTACTCAAGGTGATGTGCGATATTGTTTAAACCAGCAAAGCACATACAATGCTTAACCATTTTACCAGAGAAGCACCCTCGTTTCAAAGTACTAAATTACAAAATTACAAAGAAGAGTTTTCAAAGCATATCAGCATATACAGAAACCACTTGACTAGATTAATGGACCTTTCTACATTTGCACATAAATCAGGATGAACAAAGCTCTCAAATTCCTCCCTTCAAGTGGTCGTTGGGATAACAGAAAAACTTGGGCATGAATTTCTTCTCACTAATATGTGAGGATCTGTCTCTTTAAGAGACTTCTTGTACATGAAAATACTTAATGAAAATACTTCATTCTTCTCATATTTCTTCACACCTCTCTCATTTGATGCAATAATAGTTATTTGTCTTATTTCTGAAGGCATGGATTTTCATGGAACCAAGAAGGAAAAATCAATATCCTGAGAAGTTTCTTTTGGCCGCTGGAGCAATCACTCTGTTCATACTATTCTTAAAGCAATCTCCTGGGTTCAGTAGCTCTTCCAAGGCACATTTATTCTCCTAAACAGATGATCTATATACTAGTTTATTAATAGCGCACACATAGCTAGCTTTCACCAGTGTACCCAATACAGTCTTTCTAGAGGTGGACATGAGTTTCTTCTGCAAAATGCATTGCACTCTTAAGGCTAGTGATATATGTGCTGTTAACTAATTGAAAGGAGAAAAAAAAACACGAGCATATAAGTTCATTATTTCAAATACAGAGAAAAACATAATCTAGTTCAAGTAATTTTGAAAACACCTTTTAGAAATGAGGAATCATTAAGCATGAGTTTTTAACCACGCAGTAGACCTCACAAGAAATCTATGCATGAATAACTGTAAAACACGCACAGATATAGAAGAGTATGAGTAGAAGTTTCAGAACCTGATTACTTGTAATTTCAGGACGAAGAATAACTTATAACTTGCTCCCTGCTGCTCCAATTTAGAAAACATGACCAATAATTCTTCTGTTTCTTCTGGCAGAATAGGCTTTTCTTCT
>AP025061.1:1098148-1135549 GCA_036186865.1 Eustoma russellianum | reverse complement strand
GCTTTTCTTCTGCGATCTTTCTCGAAACTTAACTATAATCTTTGTACAAAAACTTAGCAGAGATCGTTGTCCCAGCGTCTCTTTTTTTCAGAAGAGATTCCAGTGTTTATTTTCTACCATTTCATGACTCCAATTTGATGGAGATGTATAGGTAGATTGGCAAAGCTGAGTTCAAACGCCCCAGTTGGTTTCCACCCGAAGTGCGAAGGCTACTTTCATGAATATTGGACCCTAATCCAAATACTAGAATTTCAATAGCAAAAATCCGTGAGAATTCATGATTTAAGAAAGGATTGGGTGAGAAATTTATAGATAGAATTGTTTATTTTTTTTCTCGTTTTGCTTTAGCACCGTCACCTTTCCCAGTAAGAGAAAGCCACGTGACCCACAAATCTGGAATATCTTTTTCAAAAAAAAAAATTAAAATCGCAAAAAGAAAAAATTCTCTAAAATTTCAACACAATCGGTGCGTCTACCCATACACGCAAACACCTCCATTTGCAACTTGCACTCAAAATATCTCCACTAATTCTTTACACGTCATACCACCCAGCTACCATATGTCCTTTTTCCACTTTCAATACACCGTTCACATCATACATCACCACTTGTCCTTGTTTATTATTTTTCTCTACAAAAAGTAACACCTACCTGTCACACATGCACACTGCAAATTGCTAACCCATCACCTCCGCTGTTTCTACAGACTAAATCATATCTTCCATCAAAGTTTTTTCTTTCTTCTCTGTTCTACCTCGTTACTGTCATCATCATCACCATACTTCTACAATTCTCTCATCCCTCAACACTTCGTCTTATCGTTTCAAACCTTTAGCTCTTATCTCTGCTTCCAATGGCTGAGCCAACGGTATCCACAGAAACATCAACCTCTTCTCCTCTTCTCTTAGCGGTATTCCAAAAACAATAGCTGCAATGAAAGTACAGCTATTAGTTTATCCTTCCTTAATTCTAGCCAATTGTTGAACCAGTGCTAACTACTGCTGGATTGAAGAAAAGATTGTGAATCTGTAGAATCAACTGCATTAGGTCCCTGTATTCTTCTATGGCTTTCAAAGGCAGGACATATAATATGCTTAGGTCCTTCCATGATGATGAAGTAAGCATGCCCGAACTTGGATGGTTCGCAAGAAATTTGAGAGCATGCTTTACCTCTGAAAGTGGAGGTGCAGCTTCCACTTCTGCTCATGCTTTCAGTAGAGATATGAGTTATGAGAAAAATGATCCTTCATTCACTGATAGATGAACAGGTAAGTGGGATACAAATGTAAAGATGTTCCCTTTAGATGAATGAAGGGTATTCTTAGGGAAAACAGTAGTGTTCCCTCTTGTTGAAAAAACATATGAAGACTCAATGGTCTGTTGAAGGCTATATTACCTCTTTGAATTTTTTTTCTTTTTCGGCTCTATGGCCAAGGTTCTTTGACCTCTTGAAATTTTCTTGATTTTTCTGGCTCTTGGCCAAGGTGAATTTTTTTTTTCTTTTTCGGCTCTATGGCCAAGGTTCTTTGACCTCTTGAAATTTTCTTGATTTTTCCGGCTCTTGGCCAAGGCTCCGTGGCCTATTAAAAGAAGAATAGGCTCTATGGCCTTGAAGAATTTATGGCTCTATGGCCTTGAAGAATTTATGGCTCTATGGACTTTGAAGACTCTGTGGCCTTAAAAATTGTGGTTCTGTGACCTGATTTTTTTTCCCCGGCTCTATGGCCTATTAAAAGATTTTAGCTCAAAGGAGTCCATGTCTATGACTCAGCGGGATACTTGTCCACACAGTGGCTCAGAGGAATCCATGTTCATAGCTCAGAGGGATATTATCATTGTCCATGAAATGACTCAGTGGTCTTAAAATCATGTATATGAATAGAGGTTAAATTTGTAGGAAACTTCTCCACACAAAAATTTTCATTTAAACTTGGAGCTGAAATTTGAGGACTTATCTGCTTGTTAGCAAAACGGTGACCACCTTTGGAGCTTGTTATCTGCTTGTTTCACAGTGCACTGTGGTGATTGGAGAAATGTCATCAACATCCAAAGAGTATTCTGTGTGAGTCTCATTCCTCCTTTCGGTATGTTGAGAGAAACTCCAACAAATATTTGTAGCTGCATCAGCTTCATCATTTGGATGTTCACAGTTTTGATGCCGAAGTACTTATCAAGTATTTCAAGCACAATAATTTCGCCAGCTTTGTGTGTCTGCATCGAAGATGGCACCAACTGCAATGATGAAACAACTTGAACATCTGATGCAGCAGCATACTGATTTGAAGGCTGAAGTTTGAGGTATGTCTTTTTCACAAGCAACATCTTCTTCTTCTTTGTATTTAGGCTCATGGCTCTGATACCATGTAGAAATTCTAAAGAAACAATTACCATGAAGGAATTGGAGAAGAGACATGTGGAAGGTGAATAATATTATTTCAACCTTAGTTTAGAAATATACAATGGTGTCTTATATAGAAGGAAACACACTTGCAAAATGTTCCAACGGCTATCACTCCAACGGTCATTTGGAGTTTCAACGGCTATGTTAGTGAGCCACCACTGTGTAGTCTATCTACTCTATACTAATGTGTATATACATATATGAACTATATCAACTGTAATATATACAAGTATTCAACCTGTATGTCTACCATATTGCTTGTGTATGTTTATGTATTTCTACATATACAGTGTATAATTAGAATATATTTCTATAGAACTAAACATTAACATCCGAAATCTCAAAGAATCTGGCTCACACCTGCTCAGAACTGTGTATCAAGACAGTTCCTTTTGTTTCTGTTGCTGAAGTGTCAACACCACCAGCAAAAGCAGCAATCTGCACACGAACCGATATAAATTCAGCTAGAAAAGCAAAAGGTAGATCGGCATTATATTCTTAGTACTGCCCTTTCCTTTGACCTTAAAACTGAAAGCATTTAGGCAACTAAAAGGACATACACAGGCTGAATTTAGGAAAGAGGAGGGTTTCTTCAATGTATTATATTTTACCAACTTGTTGTTGTTGCTGTAGCGCCCCGTCCCGAACCCTAGCGTCAGAACCGGTACGCTCGCCGTATTCCACTAAGGGATATATAAGGCGTCTGTACGAATCCCTGCACTCATCAGAGCGACAGAGTATTCGATTCCGGAAGCGAAATAAATCAATTCAGAAACTTAAATCAAAAGTAAAATCCTCAAATCATCTATAATCATTATCAAGTCAAAATCCCCTAAACGACATCGTAAAGTTCGTAAAATAAAATCCCTAAGCTAAGTCCTCAACTGAAATAATAAATAAAATAAAACTTCCTCATTTCTTGTTCCTCAATCTCCCGACAGTCTCTACGAGTCCCCACTGAGCCCACTCGGAATCTTCTTCAACCCATATGTAATCATACCCTAAATCGTCTGCAAGAAAACAAAACAAACGGTGTGAGCGACAAAAACGTCACTCAGTAGGTACCCTGCCTGCATCGGCCCTGTGAGATCATACATGCTAGGACAGTAGTGAAATACATATAAGTACGTCGATACGAAAATAGATTGTCCCCGTTTTCGCAAACACATATAACGGTCATAACTTCTTAAAACAACGTATAACGGTCATATCTTCTTTAGAACAATCAAACACATAATCATGAAAAATGAGCGTGAAATGCAATGTCACATACGTGATGCATGATAACCTACCTTCTCAGAAACATTCATCTAATCGTGCAATGCATGACCCCGGGTCCTAACAGAACGGAACGGAACGGAACAGATCAGATATGCGACTTACGTCTCGCATATCCTAACAGAACAGAACGGAACGGAACAGAACATAACATATATGCAATGTCTCGTGATGCATGAATGCACAGAAATCATACACGGAATCCTTCATTTACTTTCCCTTTCCTTTTCTTTTCTTTTTCTTTTTTTTCTCTATTTTTCCTTTTCTTTTTCTTTTTCCTTTTCCCTCATGCGTTCTCAGCTTCCCCCCTTTCAATTTCTTTTCCTTTTACTTTTCTTTTATTACTCTTTTCTTTATTCCTCCATTTCCTTAATCTTTTTCGATCACATATCCTCCCCCGAAATTCATCTGCCCTCAATTTCTAAACATTCCTGCGATTCCTTTTCCTATACCCCCACCTTCAACTTTCGTCCCTCTCCCCCAGCCGTCCCACACCCCCTGCTGCACCCCCCCTCAACCTCACCCCTAGCGCACCCCCCTGCCCAGCGCATCCCCCTCCCTCAGCCCCCTCCACATCCAGCCGCCCCCCTCAACCCCCCATGACCAGCCGACCCCCCCCCCCCATGACCAGCCGCACCCTGCACCCCCTCTCAGCCCCACCCTTATTCCTCCATCCGGCAGCACGTGGTCATAGCCCACCACCACCGGCCACGCGCCGCCGGCACAAAGGTTTCTTCCTACAATTCCGGTATTCACACACACATCAAAAATCAAATCTTTTCCGAGTTTTCATACGAAAATAGCATCATACATATATATATACATATACGATCATATATACGGACATACAATTCATCACATATACATATAATCTAATAATCAAGCATCTATACAACCACAAATATTAATGCACGATCTCTTTTTCATAGAGAAATTAAAGACTTTTGTTTGTTTCATTCAACGGATGTTAAAGGGGCACCTACTTGATAATTGATACGCGTTTGAAAGGTTGATCGGCTGGTGGTGCTCCTCCTGAAACTGGCGGCGTTGTGGCTTAGAAGAAGAAGATCGCTCTTTTTTTTCTATGAGGAGCGGCTGATTTGATGTGAGGAAGGGGGAGAACGTCAACCTAGTTAAATAGAATTTGATTAGGGTTTAGGGAAAATTTGATAATCAAATTAGGTTATTTTTAATTGATTAGACCCAATTGTCCTTTTTGCCCTTATTAAAAAAACAGGATATAACAGTTGCAGCACCGAAAAAAAAATACTACGACAATAGAATCTACTTTCCTTCAGTATGGGCATGTCTTTACTTCTCTTCCCCTATATAATGAGGCTTTCAACTGCTCTGACAGGTGCCGTTGTCTATCTTCTCTTGACATGTCCAAATCATCTCATTCTTCCCTCCTTTATCTTATCTGCTATACTAATCACCCCTAACCTTTTCCGGAACACCTCATTTCTGATCCGATCTTGCCTTGTATGCCTACACATCCACCTGAACATCCTTATCTCTGTCACTTTCATCTTCTGTGACTGTGGACTCTTGATGGTCCAACAGTCTATTCCATATAGCATTATCGGCTGCACTGACACCCTATAAAAAATTTTCTTTAATTTAGTTGGAAAATTCTATTATATGCAATCAAATCATGAGCTCAATTTTTCCTTCAATTTAGCAACGCCGGATTCAATTATATGCAATCAAATCCTGAGACCCTCTTGATGAGGAAAGAGGGCAGAAAATTCTAAATGGCTTCATCGATTAAGTGAAATTCAGAAAATTTTTGTTCTGTAACAGTAGCAGCTAAATTTGGCTGTTTCAAACTCCAAACTAGGAAATGACCAGCAGAAGAGAGAAACCATAGTTCCCCAAGATTACTGAATCATGATCAAGGACACAAGTGCAATTAGTACGACAAATTTACGGATCAAGTCCAGTTATGAGGCAAAATTCATTGTTTTTTGTAAGTTAAAATTTCATATATGGACCATATTAAACAGATTTAGAAGGTAGTTGTCATTAGCAGACAACAGCAAGCATGGCTTGCTCAAAAGTACAAACAGCAAACATGGCTTGCTCAAAAATACAAACAGCAAGCATGACTTACTCAAAATACAGGTGGCGCCTAAAAATTTACTAGCCATATTCCAGTGCTAAGCATTGAAGTTGTCCACATTTCAAAACAGAACAACCACTAGAAGTGAGTAAGGAGGAGACTATTACAAAACTAATACTAGAGTCATGTGAATAAGGCTTGTGAACAAAATATCTACATGGCCCGGCCAACGTTGATGGCCAGTTCCCAGTTTGTTTCGTTTTTCCGTAAGTTCCTCCATGAAGATGCAGCCATCCTAATGAACTACAAAATTTCAACAAATGTACTTTGACAAACTTTACTAATCTGACGATGATATCTTATATTTCTTTATTCCTGCGGACCATGTACAGCTGCAGAAAGCCCAAAAATTTACCAGATCGTCATAGAACTTTGACCTCCAATTGTTCCCAAAAAGACAATCCAACACACCTTGCCATGAGCAAAACCTATCGTTACATTGTAATAGTTTTAGGACTGATTTTCAAACCTTGGTTGAGCATGGACGTTCAAGGAACAGGTGGTTTTGATCTTCAGCATCCTTGAGATAGAGAACAAAAGAGTTAGTTTGAATCAGACTTCAATTTAAAAGTTTATTGTTTGTACTCGTCCTCTTCCAACATGGAAGCCAAATGATTATTGCATATCTTGAAGATGATCAGTACATTAGACAATTTTGTCCAAGTAACAGTAGGATTTTGTTGATATAAAGCTTGACCTACAGTTTTAATTAAAAAACTGTTGTCCGGCTGCAACTTCAATAGTATTGACCAATATTCAACTTGATTCCCCACATGTTTAGTAGAAACTAGTGACTTGATTATCTCAACCTCTGCCGCATAGCAGTCTCTGTTGATTTCCATTCACAATCTAAGATACCTAAGCATCCAAGCTAATATTCATTTTTTTCATTCTAGAGAGTTTTTTCCCAGTCCCCACCCCCCAAGGATGTAAAGGATCATTCGAGAAGGATGTAGTCTCGTCATTACCAATTATCCACCTTATGTGTTGGGTGTATTGATCCATCACCCAAAGTATTCTTTACGACATCCATGAATCACTTTGTTTTGGCTGAACTTCCCAAATAGATTTCCTTTTTAGAATGACTGAATGCACTCACTTAACCCATACGATTTTCTTATTCCCACAAATGACCAAAATAATCTTTATTTATTATGTATAGGCTATTCTATTGTTCTTTGTTTTCATTTTCTCTCTCTTTGGTTACCATATCATTGTCTAAATTTCAATTCTTAAAAGCAATCTTGTTGATATGGCGACCAAATAACCCATGGTTCTCGATATGTCTAAGTTAGATGCATTTGATAGAAATTGCTTCAAGAGATTAAGCGCTCAAGCACGATGCTAACAACATCGCATGTAAAGGACATATTCTACATTTATTCTCCAAACCGGTTATGAAGAAATAAGTCCTACCATAAGATTTATTTGGAGATTTTTATGCACACCAAGAACTCTATGATCGACTTGGTTACACCAAAGCGTGGAGGTTGGTGAATAACGTATTTTGCTTTTTTCCTCATGCTTTCTACGTCAACTCATGACACAAGCAATGGTTTGACGATATTGCTATAGAATCACTTAATCCATTTTCGGGCTTGTGGGGGTGAAGTTTTCTTGAAAAGTTGACTAAAAGTTTAACCCAATCTGTGTGGATTTAGCAATCCTTGACAATGTGTTTTATATCCCTACTATATATAGGAATTTGGTTTCTGAGTCGCTACCAAACAATGCTAATGTTGTCTCTTCTTATACTACGTATGTGATCTTTTGACTATTAATAGGTTTGCATCAAGTTTAGTGTGATTGATGCACTTATCTTCTGCTATGTAAAACAAGATCATGAAAAGGCTAATAATATTAAGAGAATAAAGAAGATGTTCATTATCACCATTAGAATAGTTAAAAGCATGTAACATGTGTTCTCTTGATGTTTGTCGAAAAATCTGTGCACATATTTAAATGTATTTAAATACATGACATGATTTGGCTTGATGTCTTAATAAAAAGTTTATGTTTAATCCATGTTATGAGGCTTGTAGATGGCTTTGTCATTTGAATTGAGATTTCATGTTAAAAAGAAATTTGCCTAGATATTCTAATGTGAAGTATTCTAGTAGTGTAAAATTTTAAAAGCATTCTATGATCAAGTGAAAAATCTAAGAGATAAAGATTTGATAGCTTGCTTTCATCTTTTTGAGAATAGAGATTCTTGTTGAAAATGAAATAGCTAAGACAAGTTTTTCTATAATTTCATGATGGTACATATGTGTACATGAAGATTTTTAGTCTTAGGTATTTGACGTCTTTGTAGATATGATAAAGAGAATTTTATGAAAAACTTGAAAATCATTTAAGATAGATTCCTAAGTTTAGATGTTAGCGTTTAAATTAACTTATACATAAGTACTGTGAGTTGGACTTATTTACCTAAGTTGTTATTTATAGAATATTTTTCAAGAATAACAAATCTATTTTACGTTGCATAACACTTGGCCTATGTGGATGTGATTTTAAAATCAATAACCAAGTTAATCATTGGCTTTTGTCATTTGATCGACAAACATCATTGATTTTGAATCAATAACATGAATAAGAGTGCAAGGAAAGATGAATATAAAGGATATTATGATATCTAGAATATTTCTTAATTGGAAATTTTATGAATGATATACAAATACGATTCAAGAAACTATGTAAACTTATATATGATGTATTGCAATATTATAAATCTCTATAAGATAGTAAAACTGTGGAAGTCACTATTTTTGTTATAAAGTTTATTGATGTCTATTCTTCATGATAATAAATTTATTTTAAAGGTTGTAAGACATGCACTTAATGTAGCATATAAATAAGTACATAAGGTTATTGCTTATTTTCTTAATCATAGATAGAAAATAATAAATTTTATTTATCTGAAGATGAACACTAAATTAAATATAGGATTGATGATGAAATATGATTTTATTGAGTCTATGGTATGACTGAAAGATCAAAATGTTGTTTCTTTATGAATATTTGATTATAAGAAAGTTGTTAGATTTTACTCGGTGACACAGAGAGTTAATTCTACGTCCATTGTTCAAAACTATTTGAGTTGAATAATAATATAGCTTGTTGCTGATTTCATGATGATTGAATTAAAGTTGTATATTTGATCCTAATCATTTGGTGAAATAATGTTATAATTAGTTCAAGTAGCATTGTATATGGTTGATGTTGGCATGAAATTATGAAGAAATATGAGGTTTTGTCCTTCATATTTGTTGAAAGTAAAGCTATTTTTTAGGATATGTATATGTGACATGTGAATAGCTTAATATGTTTGTGTAAATTCTAAAGAATTTAGAAGGTTGAAGCAGAAAATTAGACAAATGCTAAAATGGTTGTTAGCTTACTCTTCAAATTGGTTGATATTTTGATGTTTCAAGCTTATGAGTATGATAAGTTTTCTTGATGTATATAAAATTAATTTCATTTTATTTGGTTGATATTTGTCGGTAAAACTAACTCAATGATAAAGATGTTTATGATGAACGATTACATTTGTTGGAGGAGCTGGTTTATGAAAATATTTTGTTGTATTTGAATTTGATAGTTTTGTTGATAAAAACAAACTCATTGTTTCAAGATTATTCATAATTTGTCTTTATTAACTACATGTGATGTTTTGTTAAGTGAAGAATGATACAATGTTGTGAATTATTCATAAGCTTCTGTGGGGGTAAATCATAGGCAATGTGAGGTCTATGATAGTAACCCAATTTAAAAGAACTAAGTGTAAGTTAGTTCTTGTGTCATCGAGTGGGGCGATGTTATTCCATTTGATGTGAGATCTCTATGATGGCAACGGAACCTCTATCAGTAGAGATACTACAAACGAAGTTCAATGGGTAAAACCAAGTCATAGAATAGTTATAATTAGCAATATCAAACTTGTACCCCTGATGGTATTGATGTAGATAGTGCATGCTGTAAGTTTATGAGGGTGAGATTTTAAAAATCTCTTAATTAAATACATAGCCTTGTTCATGGTGGTGTGATCAGTACACACTTGATGAATTTCATCTATATAATTGTGGAGATGGTGTTGCTTCCTATGAGATTTGGGAATAACTCTGTAGAGCATTTACGAAAACCTAGGAATGGATGCATGGCCGAATTCGCACCAAACTGCGAACTTGTATGGAGTAGATATTGACATGTCTTTTGGTTGTTCCTATAAACAATAGTGAATTATGATTCAAGACGTATGTGTCATGTTATTTCCGTTTATATACTTCCATTTGTATTAAGTGGCGATTCAATATGCAAGTCATTGTGTATTATGTGTCAATGTCTTTGTTTAATATCAGAGAGACAAGTTTAAAATTGTTCATGAATGTTCTTATATAAATGTAGTTCATGTAAGGAATTGTTGGGAAAAAAACACTTAAAAGTGCTTCAGAAATTGTTCCAAGTTATATAAAATCATATGAAAATTTTTCATTGGAGAAATAAGTTAAACTTGAATTTGAAAATTTTTCATTGGAGAAATAAGTTAAACTTGAATTGGATCAATTGTGACCATGCTCTTGATCTGTTACCATATATGGAATTCTGAGTTCAATTTATCATCATACTCTGAATTCTGATTTCGACATCACAGACCGAACATTTCGCATCAGAGACGAATGTCAGTGATGAATTCTGAGTTCGGTCTAATTCTAAAGTTTTTGTTTTTAACCAAATGCAGTATCGAATTTTCGAGGAAGCCATTTATCAAACGTTCAATCCTGAGTTCATTGAAACGTGTTCAGTTGCAAGGTTTAAAATTTCAATTCCTGAGTTCGGACTGGGATACCAAACGTTCGGTAGGTTGTAGACTACAGATTTTTCTAATATCTTTTCATGAAATGATACAACTTTACAACTTGAAGCTCCTCTTTTTAATCATCAATGGTCATAAACTAATTTTTGATGTTAAATTCTGCATAGATGTATTAAATTAATTTCTTGTTTGTGAAAATTAAAGTGTATAAATACAAGAATTTTAGGATTTTAAAGATATGCGTTGAAATACTTTTTGAGAGACTTTTTGGAAAACCTACAGAATTTCTTCTTCTTTCTCTTATATTAAAAACTTCAAATACACAAATTCAATCCTCTTTTCGTAGAGCGAACAAAAAGAAGAAGTCATTATATCCTGTAAAGCATTTGCTGCGTAATCTACCTTGCTGATTGGTAGAAACAAAATTACTTTTAAAGACGATGTAATAGAACGTCGACACACGGCAGCAGAAGAATGATATAAGACAAGAAGAAAAATGATATATAACAAGAAGAAAATGTAACACACGGTGGTATATACGGTGAAGAAGAATGAGGTGAGGAAACTACCCAGTTTATGCGTTCGTAACATTCCAACTAACCAAAATAACGCGTGCTAAAAATGGCAACGAAAACGTAATCCCAGTCGACTGCAAAAGTAGGGGCAAAATTCTGCCAAGCACCCATCATGAACATGACAACAAAGCGTACTACTTTTGGGAAAAATTTCAGCTCCAAAGATGAAACAAAATGGGACAAAAAAAAGATGGAGCATGATGATGAAGCACTAAAAGAAAGAGAGGACAACATATCAAGCAAAATACTACAACCTCCTTACCCCATTGACTTGCTCCCGCCTACAGCGGGATATGAAGAAGTTGGATATACGCAATCATACTCATGTGTTAGAAACACACAGAGGTTGTTTTCCAATAACAGTATATCAAGTAAAATAATCTTTAAAATCCAGAACAAATATAACGTAGCATTCCAAGTAACAGAAATTTTTAAACAAAAATTCCAGACAGAATGAACCATGACAACTCACTCCATGAAAACGAAAATTATCATTCTATCCGCCCAAACTGTTGATCCTAATGCAAGTGCCTCTTCGTAAGAGGATGTTATTTTAACCTATCAAGGGGTACATCACCAACACGAAAAAAATAAGAAAGGAGAAGGGGGGGGGGGGGATCCCTCAAGGCAGAACTCTTGCCAAATCTTTTTTTTATAATTTAAATTTTATATATACAGGCCGAAATGGAATATTTACAAAATACACCTTTATCTGGTCACAGGTAATCCCAGACAAAAAGGTTGAAGGTGGCTTACAAAATGCACACTAGACTAGTGCCAACTTTTAGCAAAAAGTGGTACAGATAACCGCATGACAAATGACACATGACAAAATTGCTAGTCTTTAATGGAACCAAGCTATAAACAAGTCAAACAAGGTTGCACAACGGTTGCTATCCGATCAAAAACCAAGTCTTGCTAATCTACTAGTTCAGCAGCAGTAGACAACTACTCCAGCAAAGCAACAGCAGCAATACCGCAGCAATAGTAACAGTCAACCAACAATCAAAATGCAACACCCTCCCGTGACCACACACTCAAATCTTGTTCCCCTGGATGAATTGTCATAATTTTGTTGCATGTTCTTCCTTCTTCTCAAATCTTGCCAAATCAAATTAAATCAAAATAAAATAAGATAAAACCGGTAAATCAGCTGCAGGAAACTCAATTATTATGAACCCAGCAAAGCAACAGCGCTCTCTAAAATCCAGAAACCAAACGCTGAAAACATCTTTTGCCTTCTGAAGCATCATTCCTAAATATCTCTTAGCTTGTATCTACAGCTTCAGCATTTGTATCACCTGGAATATAGAAGTTTCAAATTAATCCATATCTTAGGTTAACAGCATGTTTAATCACTGATTACCTATCAACCCAGCTTTCTCTGTATTTTCAGCCAAATCTGAACCAGGAGACGTCATGGCCCAAACCTGTTTTGAAAAGATTTTACGAGTTTGGTGAGGTTTTAAACACGCTCGCAAGAGCCAAATCAACCACTAGCACATAAAATACAACCTAGGATGGAAAAGATGACAACTTGATACAGGATATAGAGACCTCACATAATATTTGAAGGCAAGCAAACAAAATAAACACTTGGGATCAGCTTATCCCTCCAGTGCTTCAGTTTTATGCATATCATGAGTTACTTTCAATGGCAACCCAAAATTATGGTAAAACGAATTTGTGCCTTAGGATACTTGGGCAAAATTACGGGCATTCATGCTCAGCAGCGATCAGTTTTATATTCATGAAATATGTTTTAGTATTATCAAAAGCCTTAAAATTTGCTCATAGAAATCCTATCCTTGTTTCCTAGTATGAAGCTACAGACCTTGAGACAGATTTCAGATGCTTGAATTGGTAACAACATGAACTCTTAAGGGATGACACATATTTTCGGAGGACAAATTCAAACAAATTTTGCTACTAAGAAGCGGAAACAACTCGAACTTGGCTCAGTAGGTCAAGCTTGAGTAGCTCATCATGTTCAAGTAGAGCATGAAATTTGGGGTCTGGTTAAGCTTTTGGAGACATCCTAAAATGACCACATACTCGAGTAGAAATACAGTTTTAATCCCCTAAGCAGCAGACATAACGCCATTCTACTTGATAGTCCCTGCACTCTTTCTGCATAAGGATTAGTTATTCTGTCATAATAGCTATAAAGAACATGAATTTGGTTGGCATCAACAATAGATCACAGATGAATTAGGAAAGTATTGTTTGTCCGAGCATTCTTTTTTATCTCTTGAAGCCTATTTTTGCGTCAAAGATACCAAGAGCTTGAAGTTTTAAGGTGAATGTGCTGGCGAGTCAATGGATAAGCTATGAGCTCACACTCAAATCTCAACTAGATGCAGCTGGAATTAGAGTATGCATGCTTGTAACCCAAGTAGAATGGGAATGATATGTTCTTCATCAAGAGATGTCTAGCATGTCTCCCAAAAGGACTTTCCAGAGTCTACTCTTTCTAAAATCTTAATCTTTTCCATGAGATGATAAATTAACATGGTATCAAAGCACCAATAGGTTCTTGTTTTAAATCCTACTGCCTCCACTTCCTTTAAAAAATACATGTATGCTTATTGTTCTTTAGTACTGTGTACTGCCTGATACTACTACAGCTGTGCACGTGTAGAAATCCATGGACCTGCATCTCGACTAGCATATACCAATGGAAAAACCTAAAAACTAGCCATTTCAATAACATAAGTAACCTGCTTATCCAACTGCTTCTGTTTGGCCTTTCTCTCCTGCATCGTCCTTTGACGACCTTCATAGAACTCAAAATCATCCAAAATGCATGTCTTACTTGAATGACCTTTCAAGATCTTAATAATTTCAATACCCTGCTCAAATTTAATCTGAAATAGCAAGAATCACGACATGGGAAAAGCCCAAAACAGAAAACAGTGGGTGCAACACTTGAAGGCACGACACCAACCTCTTGAGTATCCCTGCTATTAGTCACAGGCTTATTCTCATTTTTTTCCAGTGTAATATGCCTAAGCATACTGTTGGGTATGTCTTTGATGATGTGCCACTTCACAGGAAAGCAGCCGGTCCACTTGTCCTGCTGCCAGTATTCTACACATTCATCAAAATCGACTGGACCAACCATTTCAGCGAGACCAACAAACTGTCCACTAGCATTGACCTGTAAAAGCACCACAAAAAGTATCAAAGCTGTGATGAAATGCCACAAGTACAAAAAGATTGTGTCTAACTTGTCGATACTCACAGAGAACAGAAGAAACACGAGGCATCCACCGGATATCTCCTGAGCTTCCTTATACATAGCATCCAGTTTTTTGTTTCCATTCGGCGTGCTGGCCCATACACCATATTTGATACTTTTATGGACATCATCCTCACTGTAGGATTTGATAACAAAAAACTTGGCATCTGAAAGAGTTTCAGCAAAATCCTCTCTGTTATATTGTTCCCTGTCCAGGAAAAGTGGTAACTTGTCTTCGTCAGACTTGGCTTCAATGGGAGGCTCTGACCCCTAACCGCTAAGGTAATAGGCTCAGAGTCCTTTGAATCCTTCAAGCTTTTCCCACGAGGTCCTTTGTTCAGTTCATTTAGGCCATCCACATTTCCGTTACCATAGACAAGCAAGCTACTATTGCGACCCCTTATCTTATACTTAAACTCAGTAGCCATCCATCCGCGGCTATTTTGGCTATAGTTATTGTAGGGAATATATCCAGGACCACTTTTAAATGCGGTTGGATACTGGTCGTACATTCTGTTACTTGTGTACATCTGACTACTAAATATATCATGATCCATGCCTGATGCTGCGTGTGGCTGTTGCATCCCCTGCAAAAAGTTCAACCAACTTACATTTCAGCGTCTCGATCATTTAAAAATAACCAATTCCAACAAGTTCAACTGAAACAAACCCAAAATCCATTTTACAGTGGCAAAAAAAAACAACATTTTAGGTGGACAAAGGAAGCAGGGAAGTTATGATCTGTCCATTTTTCATAATCCTAGCAAATGGTTACTGGTAATGGAGCTCAATGGAAGTGATCTAGCAATCAGAACGAGCATTACCCACTTAGCATGATAATATTATCCCAAATGAAAGCAAATTTGGTATAGAAAGGGCAGCATCAAGGAAAATGCATGTGTTTTGCCAACTTGCAAATGTCAGGACCACAAGCATAGTAACTTCAAGTGGACAAGAAAAGAAGTCCATCCCAAATTTTCTGAGTCTGATGCATTATTATTTATCCACAGAAAGCGCAAATTAATTTTGAGCGCCTCCGGAAACACATACCATGTGATGTGGAAGAGAGAGCAGACCCTGATTCTTTCCCAAAGGTAAGCTATTATCATACGAGAAGGCCAATGAGTTTCCTGAACTTGCTGCAAAGAACATACCTCAAATAAGGGGTAACAGAAGGCTCCAAAAAAATAGAGAAGGGAAACAAATCCGCAGCATATGCATTTTCAAATGCGATATAAGAGGCGTACTTGATGGCAAGCTTCCCCATCCATAAAAATCATTGGTCTTTGTGGAAGGTTTTCTAAAATTTGGTCTGACAGCCTTTGACACATTCAGCATGTTGCTTGATACATTCCCAGCAGAAGACTGATTGCACAGGGCTACTCCTGAAGATAGTTGCACCTGATCAACATCTAATTGGGAAGTACTTCGGCTAGGTGTATATGCTGTGCTACTCACAGCCGAGGGCTGGAAATACGATGCGGGATACTGATACTGCTGGGCTACGTACATCTGTCTATCATGCAAAAGAGGAGCAGCTGATGAGGAATATGGTCCATACGGTGTATAGCCATAACTGCTCTGATAGTCACCATAGACACCCTGTGAAGGAGCAATTATGATCATATATGTTACTCTTCTTTCTTTATTTCATTTTATTTAATTTCTTTTATATATTTATTTTCTTTGGGGGACAAGTAGCTTTTAGAGATTCCAAAGCAGTTTGATACTAAATTTAAAACAAAACAACCATGGAGACAAAATAATGAAACCAAGACCACAAATTACACAAGTCTTGAGCAATCCAATTAAAAGATAAAGGCAGTTCCCTCAATTACATTGAACATACCACACGTCAGCTTGCCAAAAATAGGCCGCCGTATCTTCTTTGGAGAATTCAGTACCATACTGGCCAATGTTCAACTTCTGACAACATGTTCTAAAGAAATCACTTATACATTGATCAACCACTTTGCTGACATATTGTTCTAATCCGTTCTCAAAATTTTTCTCATTCATAAACAAACAGATGTCCTGCTCACAAAGACAACAGAAGCACACGTCTTTAGTTTCAAATACTTATGCAACTTTTTGTTTATCTAAATAATATTTTCTTTTGAAGTAATACATATAATTTCAATTGGAAAGTACCAATGGATTGTCAGCAAAAATAGAGACAACAATGAGAAAGTGACTGGTCTCTGCTTCATTTTCGAGTTGATAATCACAACAAAGTATGTGACTGTTTTTAGCATATGTTAAATATAAACGATCAGCTTAAGTATCAATGAAGCAACTAACTTGGGTTAAAAGTACCCAAATACTTGGCTTCTCTTTGCTTATCTGGGACAGTTATATTCATGGTCACTAATTCAAAACCTGCTGTAAGCAAGAACCCGGTCATTGAGAAAAAACAACTAGGTGACCAGGAGTTCAGACTTACAGAGGGCATATCGACACCATTAGGACTTGGATACCTATCCCACTCGCTTACAGGTGATCCGTTAAAACCTGCAATTGAAAGAAGAGAGGTAAATATTCTGAACAGAGATTGGGTTCTTCTCATATAGAAAGACATCATAACCAGACTCATTACCTCCATAGAAGTAGGTTGAAGATGGGTACGTGTACATGTTTGGATCAACAAAATCTGTTCGGAAAGGGGTAGTGGACCTCTCAAATTGAACAGTGGAGCCATTCGATTGAGAATTATTGACAACAGCAGCATACTGGACAGGGGCACTCTACAAAGCAATTGAAGCTACCATATGAACCGAGGTTGAGCAGCATACTCGGGAAAAGAAAAGTTCATTCAGATAATATACCAGTTGTTCAGTCAACAGTTTACCATGTTACCAGAGTCAGGTGCTTGTAGTGGTTTGTTCTGGGAATCTAATGATAATTTCTGCAGCAATTCTGTCGCTTCTGTGTCGGCAATGGGTTAGAGAAGAACGTGAATAATAGCACATAAATATTAACAGATTGCTTTGACCACGCTATTCATTTGATTCTTTATCGAGGAAAAATCGCAGAACCTGTTGCCAATACAGCGTTATCGACTAGAAAACAGAGAGCATTTTCATTGCACTATAGGAGGGGAATAAACGTTGTGGATAAATCAAGTTCCTTTCGCCTCTCCGAATACTATCACGAACAATTTAAAAATAGCCGATGACAAACTGCTTGTTCCCCAAATATAAGAGCCAAGAAAAAGCATCAACAACGACATCTTGTAATTCCAGAGGAGCAAAAAAATGATGCACGTTTTTTCTAAAAAAGCACTAACAAAATAAACAACGTTTAAACCTGCAGCATAGCAATAGACCATAGAAAGAAAGAATACGATCCAACGGTGTTGCAACAGCCGCCATGAGGAGCACGGGGCTTATTCGATTTGGCGCATTGCACCAATTAAAGAAAATCTCTGGGCGGGACGATAATTAGTTGGAAAAGTAGAAATAGCTATTAGAAAATGATTCAAACAATAAAAAAGGAAAAGGAAAAGGAAAAGAAGGCTGGCTAGGGGTATGACGAAGCTAAAATTCAGACAGGAACAGGAAGAACAATTTAGGGTTTATGGCTTGGAGAAGGGGCTAGGCGTTAGAAATCGGCGGCCGCCAGGGATAGGATGTCGTTATCAGGCAGGGAGAGAGCCGAAAGGAGGGGAGAGACAGAGGGTTTGCAAAATAGAACCACCATTCGTGTCAAATATCATAAATGTACACGGCTTGTCCATCTGGTGTGCCGACTTGTTTGTGCGCGTTTAGGACTGCGCTTGTAAGCTTTATTACACATCCAAAGCGTTAGTGATTCACAGAGCACCACGGTGGCACCTTCAAAACCGAATAAATTGTTTGAAATGCATTAGGAAGAATAAATTTTCATTTGGATATTGTACACTAAGTGTCCTCCTTTATATACCCGAACTTAGTTATTAATATTTACTAATAAAAAGAATTATCTATCCATCCACTTTTTTTTCTTTCCTTTTGATAAGTCTAGTCTCCCCATTGTTTCCTGCATTCTTTGTTTCTTGTTTCACGATAAAACAATTTATTGTAAATGTTGTTTTTAACGTAGTTACCAACCTATGTCTTGATGGTGGCAAAGTCAGATCTTCGTTTGGAATTAGCGGGTAATCCTAACATTGAAAATAACCGTCATTGACGCAGAAATCTTTCAAGATATAACAACTTTAGAGGTCTGAGAGTTTTACTCCGAATAAAACATTTCAACGATCAAGTCAGTTGCGGATATTTTCATATTTGGAAGCGTTTAAGCTGAATGTTTAGATAAACACAACTCTGTGGTATTCGTGTGAAATTTTACTCGATTGAGTTGAACATGCATGGTGACGTGTCATGTTTTCTTTTTGTATGCTTTCGGCGGCCAATGCATATTTAAAAACTATGAGAGAGTGTCATATGCCATGTTCTGCTTGTGTATGACCGTCACATGTTGAGTTACATGGCTAAGATGCTAGCATGGCAAGAGTCTTTTTAAGTTTCTTGTGCCGAGCTGACCAAAAAGACATTAGGTACCGAGTACATGTCCAACTTGTCAGGCATGGCCGAGGTGTCTGCTGATGCCGAGGTGAAGCTGCAAGCCGAGGCAGGGGTAATAACTGAGGTGACTGGCCTTCGATGCCTCTGTAAAAGAAAGGTTAATGCTAACATGAGATCCTAGTCGGTACCAAGGGACGTCATGCGTCTCCTAAAAAGGTCACATGACGTTAAGTGTAACGACCTGAGATAGTTGTATTACAACCCTACAAGAGCAGGAGAAGAACTTGATGCAACAATATACAAGGTTGCTCTCATTTGAAGAATATTTGTTTAAAGAAAAGGGCAAGAGTCAGTGGATGAAAGATGAGGACAAAATTACCCAATTCTTTCACATATCATTCCAATCACACAGGTCAAGAAACAAAATACTTAGACTGCATTGTGCAAGAGGAGCCAACAACAACAACATTACCCCATTGCCTTAACGGCTCCTGTCTATGACGGTGTATGGGGGGTCGGATGTACGCAACCATACCCATATATTAGAAAAACATGGAGGTTGTTTCTCGATGACCCAAAATGAAAATTGCGTGTCGATCAACTGCTGCTTCACAATATAAGAAGCGCAACCAATTTAGTTGGTCATTTTGCTTTATTCCATCATATTTCCAAAGTCAAGGAAAAGTATGTCCTTGACTCCATTTGAAATGGAAAGAAGAGAGGAGCCAAATTATTCTAAATTGATATCTTTCTTCAATAGTCTTATCGAACTATGCAAATCACTTAGGCCAATAAGAATTGATGGTGCCCTCAAGGTTGGGCCATAGTTTTCTATGTGATGATTATGTAAAGTATGTGTTATATGTTATACTACATGTGGTCAGCAACGTGGAAGGATGCCTATAGAGTCATAATACTTCTTTTGGTTTAAAAATATTGTTATATAGATTCAGAAATATACACAAAGGTCTTTACTTATGACAATATTTTTAAGATTACACTCTATATGACAATATCTTAAAAGTATTGTCATATAGAAACCCAGTTGTCAATTTCTATTTAATATTACACTGTTAAAATATTTCACACATTATTTATTGGAATTTGATCTTAAAAATATGAAGTACTATTTTGACAAACTATCATGTTGAATATATTAAATTTCGGTATGTTAGATCCAACATTTGTTCGACCAACTGTGATAATATTTTTAAGATATATGGAGTAGTTGTTTTTTCAAAATTTTAAAACTTTTAGTTAATTTTACCTAGTATCCATACTTTGTCACAAAGTTTTAATTAGCATCCATTATTTTATGAAACTCACTTAACAACCATACTTATAGGTGAAATTAACACATGTCATCCGGCAACCGAAAAATGACCTACTGTAGGCGGTTTGTAGCAATATTCCTTTTATTTTTAACTGTTAACACAGTTGGCGCCAAACATTTCTAACCATGGCTAAATCCTAATTTCCTCCTTTATCCCACCCGATTCATCCTCCAAAATAGACATAAATCCAAATCTTCATCCCCAATTATTCTACACACGTTTTGTCTGCAATTGAAGAAGAATAGAAGCAGAATGTCTTTGGCGAGGTCAAGCTACAGGCGGCAAGATGTTGGTCAATCAATGTGCCATTGTGGGTTGACAATGCATACCCAACCGTTTTGGACCAAAGACAATCAGGAAGAAATTTTCTCTCATGTCCACATTCTCGGGTATGTATTTATTCTTGTTTATCTTCCGTTATTTTTTGGCCGATGGAAGATGGATTGTGTGTGTAAATAACAATGCTGTGTTTATTGGGCATTTTTTGGCCGAAGGATGATGAATTATGTGTAAATAACAATGTTGTGTTTATAGGACGTTGATGGAGGCTGTGGGTATTTTGAATGGGTTGATCCGCCTATTTATCAAAGATTGAAGGAAGTAATCCCGAGATTGCTGAAACGTTGCAACAGATATGAGGAGCGGCTTAAATTGTGCAATGAACATCAGTACAAAATACGAAAATTGAAATGGAAAGAGATGGTGTTGCTGTGGATGTTAGTGTTGTCTTGGGTTTTATTTGGTATTGTATTTACAAGAATGACATTAGCATAGTTAGAAGAATGTGTGATGTTGTCAGGTGTGTTAATTAAGTAATGGGTTGTAGTTGGATGATATGGTATTGATGCAATGGGTTGAGTTTGTATTTAGTCGTTAATGTATTTCGGATTTTCAAGGTGTAAGAAGTTGCTTAATATCCACGTTGGGATTGGGATTTATGTAATACGTGTTGTTGTTGGTTGTGTTGGAGTAATGCAACTGGTTTTGTTAGCAATTAAATAGTGTTGTGGTTTATATTTTGTATGCAATGTAAGATGATTAAGTTGTGTACATATTCATTTCTTCAAGGATGAACCGGGCGGTTAGAGTAAATGGAAAGCACAATATCATCAAACCACAATGGTTCATGAATGAAGGGCACATATTAAACCCAAAATAAGATATTATGAAGTTTGAACTCTGTGATACAAACAAAATCATGTAATCTCTCATTTCCAAATAAAGATCACCACAAACAACTGCAAACCCACTTTACTTGCAGAACACAACTATCCAAAATATCACTTCCAAGTCATTCAAGTAAGCCATAAACAACAAGAAACATACCCAACAAAAATTAATGTTCACAAACACCAAATTCAACAAGCAGAATGAGCATCAGGCTTTTCTGTCTTCATCCTATTGGCTTGCGCAACTTCAGTAAGTGTGGACTGGGTAAGAATACTCGACCATTACGTATAACATAGTTTGGTATGAGTTCACCAGTGCGAGAAGATGTCCTATAATAAGGCCACTGCTTTGACACCTTATCAGCAATATTCGTTTATGTAGGTGCACTGGAACTCGCAGAAAGCGGAACAGTTTTCTCCTGATCCTTATCAAAACTCCTGAACGGATGTGTAGGTGCACTAGACATGCCACCAACGTCATCATCAATTGTAATAACTTCGGTGGTAGGCTTCCTCCATGGATACTGTCAAATACACATCAAGTAATGAATAGAATTGAAGGCTTGTTGGTTCAATAATGACTAATTATTCTACTTACCTTGAAAGATACTTTAGTAATGCGCTTGTTGAAGACATTTGAAATCTTGCTTGATTTCCTTTGTGTTTTTCTGACAGCATTAGAGCTACTTGGTTCATCCATTCCCAAACACTCCTTTTCACCATAACGAGGTCATGATTCAAACCCACTCTCCACATCTGTCGGCAATGCAGTTGTTGCAGCAGCAACGGGTGGTGTACTTCCTTCACATTTCTTCCTTTGTTTACGAACATTATGAAATAAAAGAATGTTGTTGTCATGTTATATGAAATTAGCTCAAAAAATTACATTAACTTGGCCCTTACAAGTTTTTTTGGCCTCTTTGCGTCATGAACAGTGGTAGCATCCAACTGACTTGGTGCACTAGAAGCTGCTGGAATATCCTTCTCCGGGGTCATGTCTTCTCCGCTTTCACGCACAACTGTCCTTTTACGCATTCTCTGAAGCAGTCAACCCAATAAACACATTACAAATAATGACATAAATGAATGAAAATTAGCGATAAACAGAAGACGATCATTACCTTTGCTTGACTAGCTTCCCCACGACTTATATCAACATTTGATGCACCTAATCTGGTCGAACATGTCCTCATGTTGTGACCCTCTTTCTGGCATAATCTGCAAATGTGCAGCTGACCGTGCTTACTCAACTTTTGCACTCTCGCCCACCTATCCCTTTGCAATGTCATCAGTTGTGGCTCACTGGCAGACATTTTCCTCAGTGTCTTAGGTCTGCCAGGTTTCCTTCGGACTATTGATGGCAAAAGCGGCTCACGTCCACAATCAGGTAACTGGGTGAGTCCCACATGTGAAGCTATTGCAAGCTCATAGACTTTCTTATAAGTGCTTACATGGTAGCACCTATCCACATAATCGACTGCATCCTCATGATCAAATGCAATAGCAGCACAGGCATGGGAGCATGGGATGCCAGTCAAATCCCACTTCCTGCATGAACATGTGTGATCTCTTAGGTCAACAACAAACTTCTTCCCATCAAATGCTCACATTGGAATTTCTTCACGTTAGCCTTGTAATGTATACAATCTGCAGAGGCCTCCATCGCCTTGGTGAGCCTTCTCATTATCCTCAGGCACAGCGTCATTCCTTCCCAGTTGTTACTCACCGTTTCCCTATTTTCCTGAAACTTTGTCATGTGATACTGTCGGATCCATTGAAACATTGACAGAATTGACAACTCCCTAGCTTCACAAAGGACGGCATTGTAGCTCTCGCCTAAGTTATTGAGAATGGTGTCATACTTAGCCACTGAGCTAAAATGAGATTTGCTCCATTGATAAGGGGGTTTGTCATCCAACCACCTTGTCGTGTTCTTATCAAGCTGCTCAATTTTCTCCATAGCTGACCTGAATTCGACAACTGCAGTTGCCATTACAGCCTCGTACAAGGCTCGTTTGAGTGAGATGTTGCTGTATCCAGCCATAACCCAATTAGTGTGCAAATGTCTAACACAAAATCGCTGGGCTGATGGAAACACTTCGCCGCATGCAGGAATAAGGCCTTTTTGCTTGTCGGAAATGATAGTCCACTCAAAATTCATCAATATATGTAAGTCATCTTTCAAGTTACCAAGAAACCACTCCCTTGAATCCTTTGTCTCACCCTCAACGGCTGCATGGGCAATGGGAAACAAACTATTGTTCGGATCTAAATCCACAGCAGTGAGGAACATACCACCATACGTAGACTTGACATGGCATCCGTCAACGCCAAATATCTTTCTAAATCCATTCACAAATCCTTTCTTCATCGGACTTAAGCAGTAATACATCCGTTGAAACCGCGTATGTTAGCTGACCTAAGGATCATGTGTTCCTTGAACAACTGCATGTTTTCATTTGTAGTTATCGCTGTCTTAACCGTAAGATCACTGTTTGAATCAATCCTCTTCATTTCATCGATGTAATTCCATATAAAACCGTATTCATATTCCTCTTTTCCCTTAACAAGTTGCAAAGCCCTTTGCTTTGCCCTGAATGCTTGCAGTTTACTCACATGGTATTTCATGTCATTCATCACTCTCTTTCTAAAACTTTCCAAACTTTGTTTTGGGTTGGCAGCGAAATCTTGCAGATACTTCTTGCCTAATCATCCAGAAGATATGCTATCATTTTTCACACTGAAGTTGCATGAATGCAGTGAGTTCATGCTCCTAACCTCATAAAAACCAGTTTTCCTGTTCAAAGCCACACGTATATCCCAATTGCACCCACTGTTTTTACACTTTGCACATCATCTCATCTTCTCACTTCTGTAAATAAAAACCTGCCTACCATTCCTTATGGAATACATCTTTAGGGCTTTTTTAAATGTCTCCAAGTTGTTAAACAGCATCCCACATGCAAACTGAGGATTTTTCCCATCTGTCCTAGTGTTAAAAACATTGCAGCGTGCTTCAATTCTTCATCACTCATGCCTAACTCCTTGTCTACGTCCTCAGTTGCTTCATCAACACTCTTAGATGGTACATTATTTACCTCTTCACTCAGCCTATCACAATCATTGTTCCTGTCAACATTTACATCATATTCCTCCTCATCACTGTACAACTCGGTTTCAGGAATATACTTTGAGTCACTCGTCAACAGAGCTTCTATGCCATCACCCTTTTTATTAACATTCACTCCGCCATCCTCATTCTTTTTATTCCCATCCGGCTCATCATCAAAAGTGGCCTCATGATCACCACTGTTTATATTAACATTGACTCCGCCATCCTCATTCTTTTCATTCCTTTTCGACTCAGCAGCATCACTTCCCTCATTCTCACCACTATTTTCATTAACATTGAGCCTGCCATCCTCAATATCAATCTTTAAATCATCATTACTTACATTTTCATCTTGCATATCGCCGACGTCATGTTCTAGCCTACTATGTGGAACAATATGCTCCACATACAATCGCATAACCCTAGATGATGCTACACGAACTTCTGACTGCACTATACAAGCCACTTTCTGTTTGAATTTGCACATACTTATCTTTTATACGTGTGTAAGACTTATCTAAACCAAATACTCCGGCTTCTTTGCATATTTCATCCAAGTACATTAAGGACATCTCATCAGCATCCACATAATCATACATGCAGGTGTCTCCTTTTAGGTAAATTGCATTACCAGTCTTAAGAATAATCCACCATAATGAAAAACAACAGTTATTTCATCACTTGTGGGATCTGTATATCAACACAAAAGAATGAACACAGCAACAAAATCGTACTTCACATCAAATACTACTTCAACATTCTGGACATACACTATACTCAACAAAGCACACATTTAAACATACTTATTAGTCATGCTCATCAACAATAACAGTAATATACTCAAAAACAAAGCAACATCCATGCCATTCAAACCACCAATCTGGACATGCAACTTCGTTTTTCTTCAATCAAACACAAAAGAATGAAAACAGCAACAAAATCAAAAATTTTACTACATATTCGAAATAAAAATGGTCCTTTTTCTTACTGTACAGAGGATGCAAGTCCTTTGGTTGTCCTGTAAGCCTTAAAGTCATTTCCGCCCCTTTCACCTTCGGCGATACAACTCCACAAACACAGCTAATGCTTCGAAATCCACACCGATCAACTTCGACTGTTCCAACAAATAGTCAGATTGTATGATTCTTCAAGCAATTTTGAACAATTTCGTTACTTTCGGCATGGGCTCTTTTCACGCTTTCAGACGCTTAACGGGAAAATGCAGGTTGGGAGTTTTTGACTTTTTTCCCTTCAATATTGAAAGTAGTATACACAACCTTGGTTATAGTCAGATTAAAAGTATGGTTAAGTCCGGTCAAAGGTCGATTTCAGCAGTCAATAGTAGACCAGCAGGTTACCCAGATGTCAGGTGTTAATTTCACCTATAAGTATGGCTGATAAATGAATTTTATGAAAGAATATATGCTACTTAAAACTTTGTGGCAAAGTATGTATACCAGGTGCAATTAACTATTAACATTTAATGGAACTTGAACCAAATTTTCCCAAAAAAGAAGAGGAATCCATGGCAATTGATGGAGACAAGGTTAAAGGCGGAAATACATAGATTGGAAACATGATAGCAATTTAAGTTTAAAGTTGGAACCCATCCCTATAAACCCTAAACCTTTTCATCCAGTAAAACAAAGAATGAGACCTCCAGCCCCAAGAGGACACGGCGGCTTTAAGGGTGGCAGCCGCGGTGGAAGAGATAGTCGTGGCAGAGGCGGTCGTTTTGGCGGTCGAGGATTCACTCGTGATGAAGGCCCCCCAGCTGAAGTCATTGGTCAGTTCTCACATTTATGCTTTCTTTCCTTCTTTATAAAATCTATCCAGGGCCGGATCTTTGATATGCTTATATTTTACTCTGTTTTTGGTTTGAATTGCTCTACCAGAGGTCTCTACTTATGTTAATGCGTGCGAAGGAGATGCAGTCACCAAGCTAACGAATGAGAAGATCCCTTACTTCAATGCTCCAATCTACCTTCAAAATAAGACTCAGATTGGCAAAGTGGATGAAATCTTTGGCCCCATCAATGAAGCTGTGAGTTAATTCTCTGCTCCTTTCGACCTCCCTACTACTCTTATTCATGTTCTTGCAATTATTTTATTTTGCTTCCTCATTTCTGTAGTTTTTCTCGATTAAAATGATGGAAGGAATCGTAGCCACGTCGTATTCAGCTGGTGATAAGTTCTACATTGACCCAGCTAAGCTTTTGTCTCTTACCAGATTTCTAACGCAGCCCAAGTTAGTCTCTCCATCACTTCATTTCAGTTTTGTAATTTTCACTTCCACGCAGTTTCTAGGTTGAGGCTAGCAAGCAAATTCAGTGTTCTTATCCCATTGTTGCTGTTATTCTTTGATCAAGCAAATTTACTTATTCACCTGTACTATGATTTTTAGGTCTCTAGAATGTAACACTCTACTTCAAACAAATTACAATCGTTACTGCTCATTTGCCTGTTAGGGAATTGGTATTTTTAGGTTGCAATACTAAGATGGCAGTTCGTAGTTTTTCTCCACTTGATGTGTTATCTGCTAGGCTGTACGCCAGGTAGATTCAAATGCAAAAGATGAAGAATTGGTCTACTCTTTTACTCATTTCTTCTGCAGTTTAGGGAGAATGCTAATACACGTGTTACCTTACCATAATATGCCTGCTTATGATACATTAGTATGTGCTTGCCTTTACCTTCGTTGAGAAATGTATTATTACCAGAGTGATGTGTGGTCAATTTTCTTAAGTAATGAATGGGACCATTTGATGTTCTATTTGGATATGCCAAATATTAGCCAGCCGAGACTTCTTGCTGCATGTTGATACACCATCTCAGCCTTCTTGCTCCATGTTGATCAACCAACTGAAATCTTTGAATTTTTGTGTGCACGATGGAAGACTGTAGTAGAAGTGGATAAAAGTGCAAGTGATCCTTGGCTGTACAACAATTTTACATTTAGCTGAGACACCTCCTGCTCACTGTTGGTTGTAAGGAGTTGAAAATAACAGGACTAGCGTTTGCATTCCATCTGAAGTTTGTAGTTGAACCAATTATTTTTCAGCAGATTTACCATATATGGCAAATAATTTGAAATACTCAGGGCTTTAAAGTTAAAACATTCTTAACATTTTTTACTTGATCTTTTAAAATGCTTGAGTTTATTCGTTACTACCTCCCCCCCCCCTTTTTCCCTTTTTTCAAATAATTACCAGTTCTTATTAAAAAGAAAGTGAGGGTGGAAAAGGAAAAGAAGAAACACTGCTGGTATTGTGTAGTATAAGCAAATATATCTAAGTTTTCCTTTTCTCCTACTTTTGCAGGGGACAGGGACAGGTCGCTAGGGGTGGAGAAAGTGGGGGGCGAGTTGGAGGGCGAGGTGGTGGCTTTCGTGGAAGAGGTGCTCCGCGAGGGGGTTTCCGTGGTCGTGGACGCAGGGGCCGTGGAGGTGGATTCAGGGGCAGGGGTAGATGATAGGAGAACAATGTATTTCAATGTGCAATTTGCTTGTTACGACATATGTGCCAGTGTTCTATGCCTAGGTGGTCATATCCGCGGACTACAGGTTTGTTTCTAATGAACTGCACTTCTGGGTTTAAAGTTTCGATGGATGGCTTGGATGCACCTCTTCTGTAAGCTTTCCAAAGATGAACTGTTGTCTTATTTATTCAAAATGGAGAGGTTCATTCATCATTGGAATGGAGAAAGAAAATCAGCAACGACACGGTCACTTTTACATTCAGTTTTGATGATAATGTAAATAAAAACTGGAGAATACAATATATGCGGAAGAAATCAGTGTCTTAGGCCTCAAATCCCCTGAGAACTTTTGCTTTGGCAACACGGTTAACCCCTAGGGTGAATGCATCCTTTCGGAGATCACAACTATCTGTGCTCATTCCTTTTGACATTTTGAAGCCCATTCGTCATGTATGTCTTCAGTGCATTCACTTTCTCTTCATCCCACATGAAGCCTTGAATATTCTCAGAATATGAAAGAGCATTATCTTTCAGGCCACAAAACTTCAAAAGCATTAGAATTAGCCTGCAATTGACGCCATCTTATAGATATGTATCGTTCTAGTGCAGGCTGGTAGAAGAAATTCAATAGAAGTTGTAGGATTAGGAATCTGAAGGTTCCAAAATTTGCAGTGAGAAGGAATACCTGAACTCACTCAAAATAACTGACGCTAACACAACCTAGTTTGCAACAATGTCTAGAAGGGTGATGGTTCCCTTCTTTGATAGGATCTGTCGGGAAAAAGAGATGATGAAGATTTACATAGATTGAATACTTTGTTTCACATAACACCATTCAGACACTAACCTCATCAGCCTCTGGATCAGTTGGGTGGTTGTCTGCCTCAATAATAAATTTGGTTATTGGGCCCCTAGCATTGTCATACCGCACACGACATCCAACAAAGGAGGCCAATGTGCCGAAATCCTTTGGTGTAGTACACTCGACCTGGAATTTTGTTTATAACAGCCAGAGGACAACACCGTAAAGAGAAAGTAAATGTTAAGTAGCAGAGAGCAAGGGAGATGGTCAGTCTTGTGGTACCTTGATCTCCCTGAAAGGTATTAGTAGACTCTTCTCCTGCTTGGAGTCCAAGGCTAAGAGACGAGATGCTAGCTTAAAGTTTCTGTTTGTGGCTATTAAAGCATTCATCTTGTTTCGTTCTTATTCTTCAGCTCACCAGGGCTGCTGCCTGAAACATTTGTGGCACATGCAATCAAATGATTAATGGTGAGTGTCTAGGGATGATTAATGGCAGGCATGAGGCACATGTACAGCATAATCTGTCCCTCCAAGTTTCAGGAATCTTTTGTAGCCCAAAAACCTATGCAGATGCAAAGCTGACATGTATGCACACACCAAGTGCGAGAAATGGATGTGTGTGTGTGAGCAAACACTAGACACGATTTTCACGAATATGAATATGATGCTGGCCAGTTAGACTATCTCACACTAACACATGGATGACGATCTCCATTTCAATGTCCCCACCTAATGCAAAAGCTGGATATGTGATCAGCAGAATCACATTCATCAACTTCCATTAATCATACCATATTGATATGTGAATCACCCCCACTAGCCAGAAGTTTAAAAGGAGAAAGGGATAACAGAAAAAGGCTTTATCAAAGAAAAAAAGGTACCAACGTAACACATTACCTTAAAACGTTTTAGCCCCTTATTGTACTTCTGTTAAATTTGGGGTTGGATTTTCTGGACAGCCTAGTGGTCATTGGTGGTATCCTTTAGAAACTTTTGTACTTTGAGTGGCAAGCTGTGTTTTATGGAAGGATCTCTGCAAATTTATGAATATGAAACAGTAGTTTCAGTCAGAAAGTTCTTAGTAACGCTCATTGCTAAACAGTACAAAGGACTATGACGAAAATCTATACTGCACTTGGTGCTAAGTTGGAGTTTAGACGCCAAGTACTGTGCTTGTCTTACAAATGTATAATAATTATGACATTGCTGGTTCTCAATAGCGTAATTTGTTTTTCAACCCTGCTTTGTAACCGTAACATGTTCTTGTGTTATGGTTGAAGTAATTTCTGTTACGTAATAACCCGGGAATTCAGATAGGTTTAGTGGCCTAGTCAATTAGAGGTAAACTCAAGATTACTTCAGGTGTTCTAGTTTATTTGTTTGAAAATAAACAAGTTTCTATTGCAGGTTCGTGGTTTCCTTCTCAATGATGGTGTTTATTATGCGACCAGAGCTGCTTTTGAGCTGACCTTTGAGTAGAGGTGACTTTGGGCACATCGTTATGCTGTTTGTGCCTGAGAGTAAAAGCACATTACGGAAGGAGCTCCTTCTGTCGCTTTATCACCATCTTTGATGCAAAGCTCTCATGAAATTCTCTTTGATAGTTAATCAGTGTGTAGTATTCAAAATTAATCACGCGCCGTATTTTGCTAAGGAAAATACAAGGCGTCAATACAAATCAATTACATGGCGACAAAGTGACATAAACTCATGTCACCGGGATTCATAAAATTAAAACCTCGAAACAATTATCATCATTATTGTAAATGTCTAGGCAAATCTAAATTCGATACAAATGTCAAACGTAGATAATAAATACTAAGTCTTTAAACATACATAAACCTCGAATATCAAAAAATCTATCTCGCCTATGTCCTCAACGAGTCTCATCAGAATATCTTCAAACCTCAAGATCCCACCTTCAGTCTCATCCTCTACGTATGCTAGATCTTACCCTTGAATCTATGCAAAACAGCAACAAAGTATAGCATGAGCGATATACATATATATATAGGGTTTAGTTGGACAAAAATCCTCATTCTTCTCATATTTGGGGCGGCCAACTTCTTCAATTTGGGGGTGGTGGCCGAATTTTTCAGGATAGGCATGGGAGGTGTGGGCCGGCTACTTGGATGGGTTATGGTTAGGGTTTTGGATTAAGTGGAATGTTGAGGTGGCAGACTTGACTCATGCTCCAGCCGGATATTTGAAAGGTGATACGCCAAACAAAAGGAAGGAAAAAGAAGGAGAATTTGAGTAAATTCCAAATCCAATCAAGATAGGATTGCAATCAACCTTTTGAAGATTGAGATAAGATTATCATGCCATAAAAATGGATCTCCAAAGTCCCTCAAAAGGCAAGAAATCGGCTGCATTAGTAGGAGAAGGAATATTCCATTTTCAAGATTGTTCTTTTAGGAAAATTACAATTTATCTCTTTTAACTTTTTGGTAGGTATTAAATAGAGATTATTTTTTCCTTTTTTGTTGTTTTTGGCTGAAATTTTCAGCCTATAAATAGGACAAGGCCGCCGGCCTTAGGGGACAACTTTTCATCAATAATATTTTGTGTGTTTTCTTCTCCAAGTGAGTGAGACTTTGTTTTCTTGATTTTGCACTAAAAATCAAGGCTAATATCTCTCAATCTTGAGCAAATTGAGGGTGATTGCCAAGGGTTGAAGTGACCGTCTAGGAGGGCCATTGAAGGTTTGCCTACAAACGCACACTTGAATCTAAGGTATTGCTTAAGCCGGCAATTACTACGCAACGGAAGCAAGGAGAAGTTTACTTCTTTGTGCCTAAACCCTTGTGGAGAGGTTGTTGGAGGTGGAAGAGTGGATCCTATGCTTGTCAGCTTGCATCAAATTGGTATCAGAGCCTCAGGTCACTCAATTCCACCAACTATCCTGCATTTTTTCTTTTCATTTATTCTTCATCCATAATCTGAATTTTATTTTTCTTTTCACCATACACGTTTCCTTTTCATCAAAAAAAAAAATCTTTTATCCAATTTATTTAAAAAAAAAAGATTGCATTTTTTTCTTTGACAACTTGAGCATTTAGGATCGTTGATTAGGAATTTCAATTCAGCATCACAAATATTTGCCTACATTATCCAAAAAGCCACCTAGTCATATTCAATCTTGTTGCTACCGAAGCTATTGGTTGATTTTGATTTTTATGTGGCTTGATTTCATATTGTGACTGAATTCATACATTGATCTTTGTTCAAGTATCAATTTTCAGCATTCAGCCCATTTGACCCAAAAAAAAAAGTCTCAGCCAACCCCCCCAGGCGGCACCTACCCCACCCCCACCCCTACTGGCCGCACCTACCCCCCAGGCCAAAATTCATCAGCACCCAAAAATCATCTAAACACCTCATAAACAGCCCCAATTGACCCCTCAAACAAAAATCCCCAATTCAATTCATCAAAATCCCCAAATTAGCCCAAAGCCCTAATTTTGCCTAACCCTAATTTTTGTTTTTGGCCAAATTCTCACTAATCCAAGGGTGTTTCTTGAAATTGAAGGTAACACGGTGATCACGGAGTTCAATTCTACAGTCTGCCCAAAAACAGAATTTTTGAGGGTAAAAGTGTAAAATTACGATTTTGCCCCCGGAAAAAAAAAATTCAGAATCTGACAACAGAGAAAAAGACAGAAAAAAAAGGCAGAAAAGTGAAAAAAAAGAAAAGCAAAAGAAAAGGGAAGATCGTTGGTCCTTTATTTCACCATTGTGGCCATATTGCGTATTCTTGCGAAAACTCACCGAAAACAGCCCGCACACCCAGTTTTATAGCCATAATCTGACCTATACACATTGCTACCCTACTTGAACGTTTGATTTTTGTATGCATTTGAGCCATTTTGTGATTTTAAGTGCATATGATCAAAATTGACTAAAGATTGCCCACGGCAACCCCTAGTTTTTCTTTGGTTCAGCCTTTTACATCATTTTTGGTTTCATTTCTTCTTTGAATCGTAGTTAAATTGTTCAAGTTGGTGTCCCAATCGTTGGAGTCTATTTTGGTGAGATTTGATATCATTTTTGGTGCAAGTTGCGAGTTTTGATACCCGGATTAATAGCTGTTTTTGCTGCTGATTTCTACTGTTTTGGAGCTGTTTTCCCACTGTTTTTAAGGGTATATAGGTGCTGGAATTTGCTGATTTGGTACAGCACCAAGTTGGAAGAAAACCGGACCATTTCGGAGCGTTTTTATCGCGTTTTGGAGACTGTTTTAGCTGCAGATCAGCAACTGTTTGGGTCTGATTTCAGCGTCTCTTTGACGCCAAATACGTGTCAAAACAGCTGGTTTTGGTTTATTGTGGGTTGGATTCGATTTGGACAAGTTTGGGTAAAAACTGTGCATTACATTGCGGTATTGGGTATATTGTACGAGACTTGGCATTCACCTATCTTTATTGCTCTCTTTGACATTTATTAGCCTCAGATTGATCAAGAAACAAGGTGGTAAGAGAGAGAAAAGAAAGTTAGACGAGTGCACAAATTTCTATTTCCATTTACCCGTTTGGATTATTTGTTTTTGGTATCTTGTGTTCTTTGTTGTTTCTGATCTTTTCAGGTTTACCATGTCCATTCCAACTATTTGGGGAGTACTCTGCCATAGACAAGAGTATGAAAATCTTGACAGACGTATGTACCACCTTGAACAAACTCAAGACCTTTGGGTAAGCTATTGGAGACAAGGAGTTCCAAGGCATCAATCTCTTCCACAGGATGATCTTTGTGTTCATGATTACTACAATGAGTTATTAGATCATTTATGTCATGCAAATGTTAAGGAAAACGAAAACCTAAAAATGATTAGATTTCTTGCTGGCCTAAACAAGGAAATAATTGAACGTTTACCTAACGTTAGATTTAGAAATCTTGCTCATTTATTTATGCTTGCTGATGGTTGTGAAAAAATAATGGCTTTTGAAGCAAGACAAGCATACCTAAAAGAAAAAGAACAAAGGAAATGGGAAGAAATGAAGTTAACATTGGAATCTTGGGTACTTGAGTTACAAGCTAAAAAAACTGAAAAATTGCATGATTCTAATCCTACTCCTAGTGAAATTAACGTCCATGTCAATAATGAAGTAGTTGAGCTTGCATTGCATGTAGTCAATTCAGATTTGCATGAATTAGTTGTTGATTCTTCTACCTTATGTGATGAAATCAAAGACGTTAACATTGTTAAGCATGAAGCAAATGATACATATTCTGATTTCTCTCGTGAATTTCCATGCATAAGTAATTCATTGTCTATTGTTTCATATGCCATAAATGATGATTCAAGTGATGTCTTAAGTGAGCTTTCAAGTGATTGTGATAGTGCACTTAAGCGTGATAACTTAGAAAAGCATGAATGGTATGTTTTCAGCAATTCCTTATTTGAATGTGATGAACATGATTCCACGTTATTTGAAATACCTGAATTACATTCAAATCACATTGTATATGACAATCCTACAATTAATCACGAGTATGAAACTGCTTTATATGACAAGGAAGACTTTATCTCGACTAGTTCAGAACCTGATTCAAGGCTTCAAGGTATATCTCTTAAAGCCCTAATTACGCCACTTTTGTCGCAACATCACGCCACATTATATGACATTTGTGTGTTTCCCTTGAGTGTTTTTTACATGCATAAGACATCTGACCTTTCAATGGTTATGCATCCTAAACATACTAGGAAGAAGCACTTGTTCAATACTTCATTTCAAACACCAATTCTAGAATATGAGCATGCGTACATTGAGTTGCATTATGAAAGTCACATCTTCATGCATCCTAAACACGTAAGAAAAAGGACTTTACTATTGTGTATGCATGTTAAAATCAACCTATGCATGTTGGAAGGTGAATGTTTCTTAATTTAGGTTGCTTATTCATCCTAAACATATCAAAGTGAAAGTGTGCATACATGTGTGTCTTATATCTTTGTTACATGTTTAGGATCGTTCACCCTCATGGCATACATGCTGAGATTCGGGACGAATCTTTTCCAGGAAGGAGGGAATGATACGCCAAACAAAAGGAAGGAAAAAGAAGGAGAATTTGAGTAAATTCCAAATCCAATCAAGATAGGATTGCAATCAAACTTTTGAAGATTGGGATAAGATTATCATGCCATAAAAATGGATCTCCAAAGTCCCTCAAAAGGCAAGAAATCGGCTGCATTAGTAGGAGAAGGAATATTCCATTTTCAAGATTGTTCTTTTAGGAAAATTACAATTTATCTCTTTTAACTTTTTGGTAGGTATTAAATAGAGATTATTTTTTCCTTTTTTGTTGTTTTTGGCTGAAATTTTCAGCCTATAAATAGGACAAGGCCGCGGCCTTAAGGGACAACTTTTCATCAATAATATTTTGTGTGTTTTCTTCTCCAAGTGAGTGAGACTTTGTTTTCTTGATTTTGCACTAAAAATCAAGGCTAATATCTCTCAATCTTGAGCAAATTGAGGGTGATTGCCAAGGGTTGAAGTGACCGTCTAGGAGGGCTATTGAAGGTTTGCCTACCAAACGCACACTTGAATCTAAGGTATTGCTTAAGCCGGCAATTACTACGCAACGGAAGCAAGGAGAAGTTTACTTCTTTGTGCCTAAACCCTTGTGGAGAGGTTGTTGGAGGTGGAAGAGTGGATCCTATGCTTGTCAGCTTGCATCAAAAGGACTGCATTAATGTCCGGCCGCAGAAATAAACGGTAGAAAGAGTTCCAACGGGTAGAAAAATTGTAGATGACTGTTAAAATCCTTTGTACACTTTGTATAAACATGCACCCACTTGATTTAATAAAATTTGAGAAACAATTTATTCTTTTTCTCTTTGTTTTATGGTATCAGAGCTTTAGGTCTCTTCCACTACCAACGCCCAGTTCCTGCAACTTCATGCAAATTACTCCCATCTGCCCTCTGCCCACTAAATGTTCTTTATTCCAAAACTCATATTTCTCAAGACAGAGTTCGCAGCCTAAAACCATTTTCAACATAACTAATCTCTGCAACATCGTTTCTTCTATCCAAAATACCTTCTATTTCCAAAATCTTCATGGCGGAATCTGATGTCACGTCCCAGTCAGATGCATCCCGGACAGAACCCAATCAGTCAAACCACCTTGAACATAATACAGTTGTCATCACCAATCAAAAACTGAACAGCATGGAGCAAAGCTGTGGAACTCTTTGTCACAGGACGAGGAAAGGAAGACTACCTCTATAGCCGAATTGCTACCCTTGCTTCCAGTGATCCAAGGTATAGGGTCTGGAAGAGTGAAAACTCAATGATAATGTCATAGTTACTTGGATCTATGATCCCGGGAAATCAGCGATGACTTCATCCTGTGCGATTCTGTAGCTGAAATTTGTAGTGCTGCCACTGAAATGTACTCCAAACGTGACAACACCGCCGAGTTTGTACGAGCTGGAAGCTCAACTCCAAGACATCAAATAAGAACTGATGAGCCAAAAAATACCCCTCGTTAGGTCAATAACGGTCAACGCTGAAGTAGGGGCGTAAAAATGGCTAAGTATTGCATCTCGGCCTGGAGGTGACCAGGTCATATGCGGACAAACAGTCCATCTCGGCCACAGGGCCCCCTCGCCATCTCGGTCATAGGGCCCCCCCTCGCCATCCCGGCCTCAAGGCCTCATCTCGCCCTACGGCTCCATTTCGGCCAAAGAGCTGAACTCGACCGCGGATCCGATCTACCCTACTGATCTCGGACCACATTTTATGACGTCAGCAGCGAACATCATGAAAGGCCCACCTACGCTCGTTGAAGTCGGCCACTTTCATCTCGGCAAACTGACCCCACACCCTAAGCCATCTCGGGCACTTCTGAGTGCTTCTAGAGGACTTCATCTCGGTTCTAGGAGTTCACCCTAGGTAATTCTACCAGGTGAAACTCCCAGCCAGGTGTCCCAAGCTAGCTTACTCAACTCAGTACCGAGCCACGCGGCGACCATGCAAGAGCAGGAGTCATCCAAATGACCTCCTTGCCTGTCATGTTTTCCGGGCTCTGCCATGCATTGGCCCAAGCCGTCATATAAAAAGGCAGAACAGCAGGAGAGAGGAGGACAAACTACATTTTGACAACCCACTACAGTAACTCATCTTCCTCACGGTGTGAAAGTACAGGTTTACTAGAAAACCTCTATTTACAAAACTTTCCTCAGTATATAAACCTTTCCTAAAATGGCCTTAACTGACTTGATCGTCGGAGGGTATTACCCGGGACCATAGATCCTGGGTCCTCTGATCCTCTTCCTTTGTGCAGGTCAGCTACCCGCCTATTACGGACAATTGACGGAGATCTAACGGCACCACATCCAAATTTATACTTGGTGATATAATCCGACATCATCAAGAACAAAATCCAGTTAACAGGAATTATAGTCAACTTTTAAGAATCTGAAAACAAATCAATGCATTTGAATCCTTAAAGTTGAGCAGTATAGCTGATGAACAAGTATTCAAGGCGTTTGTTGAACAAAAATGTCTATTTAAATTCCTTACCGGCCTTCACAAGAATTTTGACAAAGTACGAAGCCGTATACTTGG
>AP025061.1:1034534-1097416 GCA_036186865.1 Eustoma russellianum | reverse complement strand
TTTGGGTTATATATGATTACTTAGCATATGATAAACTTTCCTTCTCCTTTCAAGGCCTTCACTATCGCACTTGACAGTCACTGTCTACCAAAAAATTTCGATGAAGCAATCACAAATCCTCTATGGAAAGAGGCAATCTCCACTGAATTAGACGCCCTAATAAAAAATAAAACATGGAAACTCGTACCAAAACAAGCTTACATGAAACCTGTTGGATGTAAATGGGTATTTACCATTAAACACAACGTTGATGGCACAATTAATAGGTATAAAGCCCGCTTAGTAGCCAAAGGTTTCACCCATACTTAAGGAATTGATTATCTTGAAACTTTTGCACCTGTCGCAAAATTAAATACCATGAGGGTACTATTCTCCATCGCCATAAATCTGGATTGGGAATTACACCAACTTGACATAAAAAATGCGTTTCTAAATGGGGACTTGCATGAAGAAGTATTTATGGAAATTTTCCCTGGTCTCAACCACTCTACCAATGTGAAACAAGTTTGCAAATTGCAAAAATCTATCGATGATTTAAAACAATCACCACGAGCTTGGTTTAGGAAATTCACTAAAGTTGTTATGGTTCTGGCTTTAAACAGACACACAATGATCATTCATTATTTATTCAGCACATCAACACTGACAAATTATCATCCTTATTGTTTATGTCGACGATATTATACTAACAGGAAATGACCCGAAGGAATATCAAAAACAAAAAAGTATCTGTCTTAAGAATTTGAACTAAAAGACTTAGGAAAATTAAGGTATTTTCTCGGAATGGAGATTGCGAGAACGCCAAATAGCATGAGCACTGCACAAAGAAAGTATACTATTGGTTTATTGCAGGAAACTGGCATTGATCGGCTGTTAACCAGCCTCCGCTCCTTTGGAACGGGACAGAAAGCCTCAAGATCACCCATATACTTCTCCCACTGACAGGTTAAGTTATCAAAGGCTGTTGGTAAACTCATCTATTTATCTCATACTCGACCTAACATATGCTATGCTGTTAGTTATGTAAGTCAATTCATGCATTCTTCCACTAATGAACACTTTACGGACCTGCAATGAGAATTCTCAAGTATCTTTAAAGGCACTACTGGACAGGGACTCTACTTTAAGAAATGCAATGACAAAGATCTCATATTTATACAGATGTCAAGATCTCATCATTTATACAGATGTCGATTGGGGAAGTTCAAAGCTTGACATGAGATCCCACCACAAGACACGGAACTTTCTTATGGGAAAATCTTGTTACATGGAGAAGCAAAAGCAGCCGGTGTTCTCCAAAAGTAGTGCTAAAGGTGAGCTCCGGGGCCCTTGCTCTGGGGCTGTATGAGGGGATATGGATCACCGTATCATCAAAGACATTGGGTTGCACCATACTCTGCCCTATTCAGATCCGTTGTGGACAATGTGTCCGCAATCAATATGGCTGAAAACTCGAGTGCAACACGGCAAGTCAAAACATGTTGAAATCGACCGACACTTTATTCGAGAGAAGATCGAGGATGGCAGCGTAAAATTACTTATGTACCCTCTAGAGATCAAATTGCAGATATTGTCAGAAAACCTGTCACTACTCAAGTTTTCAAGGGCCTAGTCTTCAAGCTAGGTTGTATCAACATATACACCTAGCTTGAGGGGGGTGTTGAAATAATATACAGCTGGATTAAGTGGAAATGGTGAGGTGGCAAACTTGAGACATGCTCCAGCCGGATATTTGAAAGGACTGTATTAATGTCCAGCCACAGAAAAAACGGTAGAATTAGAAGGTTCCAACGGGTAGAAAAATTTGTAGATGATTGTTAAAATCCTTTGTACACTTTGTTATTAAACATATACACCTAGCTGAGGGGTGTGGAAAATAATACAGCTGGATTATAGTGGAATGGTGAGGGTGGCAACTTGAGACATGCTCCAGCCGGATATTGAAAGGACTGTATTAATGTCCAGCCGCAGAAATAAACGGTTTATAGAAAGAGTTCCAACGGGTAGAAAATTGTAGATGATCGTATAAAATCCTTTTGTACACTTGTATAAATATACACCCACTTGATTAATAAAAGTTGAGAAACAATTTATCCTTTTTCTTCCCTCGTCTTTAGTTTAATTGATCCTTTATAAGGATATTACAGAAATCAAATGCCTAAGAAGCTCTTGCTGTATATTCTGTTCTTGCAGGAAGCAATCTCAGCTTCTATCAATTATATGGAATCTCTTTATGTGGGTGTACGTGGTCTTTCCGTTCATATAACAAGAATATTCAGCATGATGATGAATCCCTTGTGATATACCGAGTTCGAAAGAGGCTAGAAAGGCTTGATATCCTGGGGATCAGATTGGACAGACTCCATGCGGGCATCTGTGTTTACACCTCTAAAGAGCCAAAACTGGGAAGGGAAAACGATCCTGTGCCCATTAAGAAAGTTCTGGTACTTTCTCTCTTATGCCGAGGATTTTCTCTTCTTCTTGTGTGACTTAGGAACTTGATTTTGAAGTATATGACTATCTAAATATCTACTCAATGAACTTCTGCCGCCTTGAGGGCCAGAGAAATCCACTAGGAGATGGTGGAGGAGTTGGTCTACTTTTATTTGCATCGTTTGGGACTCTATCCACAATCGCAGTGTTCGTAGTCGACTGATATTGATGAGCCGAGCTTTCCCCTTAAGGTGGGTTTAGAGGGGAGGGGAAACGGAAAAACCAAGATTGGTCTTCTAGGAAGAAAATATTGCAGATCTTTCAAGTCTCTGTCACGCTCTTCTGCAGTTTTATCTTCTTTTTTGGTGTTTGGTCTTCTGAATTCTATCATTGGTTCGCTTTTTTCACTAAAAATTGTCGCGAATTGGGAGCACTATATGGTGCAAAGTCATGCGATCGACTATTTTACCTCATTTACTGATTCACAATACAGCATCAAAACTGCGGGAGGTATACTTATATTAGTGTCAGATGAAGGATAAGGAAGATCCGATGACAACAATAACACCAGCAAAAAGAAAGAAGAATGAGAAAAAATAATGAAAGCATAACAGATTATTATGAGGAATCTTTTTCATTCATCACATAGTTTCCAAATGCAGGACCCAGCAACTTACAGTCCTTTCTGTCGCTATCTCGTTAAAACATGAGCAGTTGTAAAAGATATCAAAAATATCCTACCCTCTAAAGCTGTCTCTAATAGAATTCCGTAAACGTTAATTTGTCCAAAAGATGTAAAAGGAATCATCTTACTATTGCTTGAAAAGTGGAAAGGACAGCATCAAGGTGATGAAATCATCTGCCTTTCTAGCTAAGATGTGAGAATTATCTCCCTCTTTTCTTACTTACTGTGATCCCAGACCCTAGGAAGGATTTGTCAGAACAACTTCCTCCGAACCATCTTCCTATTCAAGGAGCAAGTGGACTTTTGCCAGTAGGTTCTCTATGGAAGTTTACAGGAGTATCCATTGATAGTGGAGATTGATTAGATCTCCTAGGAGAGGAAAACGCTGCTCTTGGAGACAAATGCATCTCCTCCAGGGCAAGACATTGAAGCTCTGAAGGGTAATCCCTCACACATCCAATTCGCGGCCCAGCTCCAGTTGTCCATCTACAAGATAACTGATAAGCTAGTTGATATGATTTTGTCCTCCTGTGCGAGTTGATTCTTTTCACAATCTTTTCTTTCGGTACATGATCTTCATATTCTTCTTAGAGGGGGTCAAATAAATTTCTTCTTGGTATGGAAAAGTCAGAGTCTGATAGATTTTCTTCAGCTGTTTCGTATCCCATCTGATGCACTGTCCACGTCACGAGTGTCGCAAGGATTGAAGGACGTTGTTGTTTCCCCCTTCTTTAAATAATCAATAATGTTCTCCCTCTTTGGTATCTCCAGAGCAGCAATTCTTGAATGCATGCCTCGAGAAAACCTTGATTACACTTGGTTGCGAATGTTCCAAGTCCTTACTCTTTTTGTTGTCAAAATCATCTTCCATTTATTAGAGATACTGACGTTAGTTTTTGAGCTGGTGCAGCTCAAATCTGGTTCTGATTGCTATGCGAAGGCCAACTATTCGTTTCCTCTTTGACAACGGGCTGTTCTTCTTCACCCACCGGCTCTCTCTGTGAAGGAAGAAACATGTTTTACCCAACATTGAAATGACCTCACCAAAGAATCTTAGCAACCACATGCTGGTCAAAGCACTTGCATTTAAAGTGTTTAGCTAAATGTAACATATTGCATGCTATGTTTGCCTGCTGAAAAATTAGAATTCGTTACAAGAATAAAGTTCTGTGATTCTACCTGGACCACATTGAGGTCAACATTGTGTTCCTTGAGGAATGTCATGAATTCCTCGATATTTTCTTCAGTTGGGAGATAATGCCCACTATGAGGCCAGATAGCCTGATACATGCAAAAACATGACGTTACCAAACTGAAAGCTTTGGCTTCCAAGAAGTTCAAGAGAATGAATGGAAGTCATCTTGTACCTTAAGAATACCATCTTCTACTACTAATCTTCCTGCAGATAAGGTAGCACCTCCAGCCAAGAAGCTTGAATGCTGAAAGGTTCCTTTCTTCTTCTGCCCAACGTACAAGATCTTCGACACACTTAGTACAAGATCAACTTGGTATCCTCAGGACCTTTTCTGTGTCAAGCAGCTCCCCGTTTTGCTGGTATATAAATCTTTCCCATCTTCTATGACCACTTCGTATGCCGTCCTTTCTTTCTGAGGCAAGCATCAAGTTTTAATCAGGGAACTCTTAGTTAACAGAAATATGTTCTAATTATACACATGTTACTAGCTGGAGTTCATTGTCTACGCTACTGAAAAATGAATAAGAGACGAAGCTCACCGGACCAAGATACTTGATCGCATTGCTGTTGAAGTTTTGATCGTGGACCTTTTCTAGATTTGCCTCTTTGCCTTCCCCAACGTCAAGCCTGCATTACAATGTTTTGGCAAAATTAAGGAGCATATATAGTACGAACAGAAACCCATTGCCAGATGAGCTTAAAAGCGCATAATTATTTCTTTTTTTCCAGAATCACTGACCAATAAAAAAGGGTTGTTTGCTCTCGCAATGGAGCCAATTCACATAATAAACTGAAGATTATGCCCATATCTATGCCTCGGATCAATCTGACAGAAGATTCAACAAAATCAGCAGCAGAAACTATTAGCATTTTCTGTTTGTAGTTTCATACAACTTACAGCTTCAAGCCAATGTTGCAGAGCGAGTTTGCGTGCCTGTTCGGCCTTTGATAACCCTTTTCCCACCTGACATTGGAAGCAGAGACTGATAGTGACTTCAGAAAACATGCACAGAGGTACTAATATAAGTATTCGAAACCTAATTTACCTTAGCTGCTTTTTTTCTTGCTCTTGACCAACGCGAAACGGCTGTTTCTTGTTTCTCAATGTCCAAAGACCGAGGACAGAACTTTGCAGTTCAGCAAATCTAGCAGTTTCCACCTGGAAGGACATCTTTAAAATGAGCATCGGGAGTCCAAAATAATTTGGCGATGGGCACCAAGGCAAATGCCACTTTGAACAAGAAAATTCCCTGTTGTTGCTTAAGTACTTACCATCTTTGTTCGACTAGAACCGCACAGTCTGCCAGGCGTCTTCTAGTACGGGAAACTTTTGTATGTTTCTGCAGCTTTACAGCCGCTTGATGTCTGTGACTACCAGGTGGCAAAGGAATTTCATTGGATTTTCTAGGGGGTGGAGTCAGATCTTGGTGGTGTTTCAGGGCCATTCTTGGTCTTTGAAGTGTTTGATCTGGCTGTTCCTCTGTTTTCGGAGTCAGAGTTAGCAGCATTAGAGCAACGTTTGGTCTCCCATTTGTTGTCCATCAAAGTTAAGGATCCTCTGAGAATCATTTTTCCTGAACCAAGCGAATTACTATGGTAGACGCAGAATCTGGGGTTGTCGAAAGTCGGAGAAAGTAGACCAGTTTTGGCTTCACTTCCTCCAAAACTTATTTGTTTAACCAAAAAGAATCCAATTGAGAATCTAACTCATCAAGATTTGATAATGGGCATGAAAAGGACATCCCCATATCGCTCAGACGAGTGGGAATGTCTGATCAGAAATTAGGTACACGATTTTATCTGCAAACAGAAATAGAACGATTTTAGTGTTCACAACATTCATGAATCCAGCTATGTGGACTAAAGAAATTACTAGAGAGGCATCGGATAAGAGGAGAAGAACAGAAACAAACTCAATAAGACACTATGAAAGTTACTCGAAAAACAATCACATGGGCTGACGAGTAAGGACTGCTTTTGTTCATCACCCCAAACTTCCAACCAACTTGATTCTTTGAGAACACGATGTATAGCTTATGAAGATGATCATATAAGCAGCAAGAGGAAACGATGACGAGAGGTGAATTTGTTATTAGAAATAATAATGATGACGACACGACGATGATAATAATAACAACTGACTGACATAGAAACCGATCTTAGAACCAAAACGTTGAGGTCCTCAAATAAAATAAATAAGAAGAAAAAACAATTGCAGAGAGCCCATTAGCCATGAAAGAGTTTCCAGGCATAACAGCAAAGAAGTGGTGGAAAGAGCTTATCTTTTACAGATCCCCGAATGACAACGATGCTAAAGGTGCAAAGAATGCGGGGTAATGATAACAACAAGACGAAAGAAGAGGAAGGAGGAAAAAAGGGAGAAAGAAATCATGGTATGGAAAAAAGAGGAGAGAGCGTAGAAAAAAGGGGGAGTGGAAGAACCGATCGTGTATGCCTACCTACATGTCTCTTCCAACAAACACTCTAACCCCCTCCTACTATTTATAGCTGTATACATGGCCTTTCTTTTACAATCCTTTAGTACCCTTATATTTTCTACTTTTGGTTGGATCAGTACTTATAAGTTGCACCACCGGATGTAGAAAATTAAAGTATGGGAAATCCATCCATTCAGACGTACAATATGCACAGGACTGTATAAATCAATTAATGTAGTTGTTGTTAGAAAAAGTAAGTTAAAGTACGTTTTCATGTGCTCCAAACTTATATAGAGCGTGTATAAGGTCGGTCAAGAGATTGGTAATGGAACGTAGAAAACTGGGTGAACCTCAGTTGGACATCGATCTCTAACATAGATCGATCGATGTACATCGATCGATCTATGTTAGAGATCGACGTGGATCTGAGGACTTCGAACGATGACTTCGATCGATCGTAGTAACATCGATCGATCGAAGTAACTTTGAAGTAAGAGATCGATGTAGTCTGTTTGACTTCGATCGATCTAAGTAATTTTGAAGTGAGAGTTCGATGTAATCTGTTCGACTTCGATCGATCACATCGATCGATCGAAGTGACATCGATCGATCGATGTGATCGATCGATGTCGAACAGACAGCTCTGTTCATCAGAAGTTACAGTTTTTAATCCAAGAATCATCTCTCTTCGGCCAAAAACGGTGATCAAACGGCTCTTGGAGGTTAGAATAAGGCTGAGAATGATTTGAAAGAGGGTTTTTAACACTTCTAAGGTCTATAAATAGAAGACCTTGCTACTTTCAAGTATAACTTTTATCTTTTGCAAAATTTTTAGTTCTCAGCACTTTTTCTGATCTTATTCTTCTCTTTCTCTACTTTGATCAATCAAGTTCAGTCTTTCTCCTCTAGAGCAAAGGGAAGAAAGGGCAGCCGTTATATCCTGGGAAGCATTTGCTTGAAGACTACCTTGCTCTTTGGTAGGAGCAAAATTGCTTTAAAGGACAGTGACAAGTTGGTCACGTCTCGGCTTTGATTTCTTGTGATTCCATAACTCTCATACTTGTTTTCTTACCGTTGTTATACATTGACATATTAGTTGCAGTTATATCCAAAATTAGCAAACACTAGGAGAAAAGTAGCAGAAAGTCATACTATATCCATTAGGGAAAGATGAACCGATAAGTTGACAAGATGTCACTTTCAAAACCGACCTAAATCTATACCATTAAAACAAAATCTTGGCAAACGAAGAAACAAAAGAATTTGTGGATTTGGCCTTTGTATATTGTATAGCCGAAAGAAAAAGGTGCATTATGAATGTACTAACTGTAAATCTCTGGGACAAGGGTGAAATTTAACATTTATATTTCTATCACTTCAAAAAAAGTTGTGGCACTACTTTAAAAAAAAATGATATCCCCTAGTTTCAGCTGTTTATGACAAAGAGTACATCTGAGAAGGTTGTCGGGACGGTGATTAAAGAAAGACAATCACATTCTCACCTTCACAAAGGAACATTCCAACCCATTTCCATGAAGCAACAACAGCACGTATTATATCTAACTCCAACTCCCTTCAGAGGTCGGTCAGGCTTCTCATGCTTTCTGTTCTTAGTTTTCCATCTTAGTTATTTGTTATTCTGGAGGCTGAGGCGGTGAACCCGTGTTGACCAATCTCATATAGCACAATTTGGGATAGCGTTCCGACACAACTGATGCAAACCAATGCCACGTCTGCCTCTTTTTGTCTGTTTCCATTTTCCAATATTCATCGACCTTGCGGCGACGACTTTGCAGTTTTCAATATTCATCCCTCTTAATTTATTTATTCACTAACTACTCGTTAGTTTAATATATATATACACACACACTGCTCGAGCTGAATAATAGTAATTGATGTTACATGACTTAAAAATATGTGTTATCATGGAAAGCAACGGCAAAGGCGTAACCCGCCAAAACCCAACCCGCTTCAATGTCAACCGTTTCTTCCCCACACTCAGCTTTTCCATTGCCTTCAAAGTTATCGTCTTCTTCTTCTCTGATATGATATCTTCCAAAAAGCTCTCTCCTTTCCATCATAATCATTGAACTGATTACGCAATGCTCAATTCTACTCCAAATTCCAAAAGACCCCTAAGACTCATCAATCGAACCACCGCCTCCGTCAACCCCATCTCCAAAACCCCTACCAAAAAAGTCAAACCCAGACCTAGACCCGCAAAACTCCAACGAACCCGACACCCCACTTGCTCAATTCCCATCACTTCCCTCTCCTTGTTAATGGAGAAATGGCCTATCTTGCCTTCTGATTATTGCCAAATCGATGCTCTTCATCTTGCCCCTCGACTCCTCGGCAAGTACCTCAGGAAGGATGATGTTGTCCTTCAGATTACTGAGGTTGTCATACATACTGCTGTATTTTTTCCTGTTCAATTTCGTTGTCGGTTATGATTTGTTTCTTCTCTTACCTCTGTTGCAACAAATAATCATTTACAGGTGGAAGCTTATAGGCCCAATGATTCTGCTTGCCATGCCCGATTTGGCATTACGCCAAGAACTGCACCTGTTGTATGACGCTTTATTTTCCTTTCCTTTTATTTCTTTACTCAATTTCTACTCTGTTGTTGTGATTTGTTTTCTGGGACTTCCTGGTAATTCTACTGTCTGAATTTTTATTCCACTCTTCCTGGGACTTCCTATATTTTGCTACTGCTAATGTTGCTATATCAAGCAACACTTCTGTAAATGTACCTTTCGGCTGATATATGAAATTTAATTTACAAAAAAAAAAAAAAAAAGTTCTAGAGATTTTTATGTAAAGAATATCTTTTTCTGAAAATATGACATGTCCCCGGTTGATGTCTATTGTAGTTTGGGCCTGGAGGACACGCGTATGTTTACCTGTGCTATGGTCTCCATAGCATGCTCAACATTGTGGCTGACAAGGAAGGAGTTGGAGCCGCTGTCTTGATACGCTCCTGTGCCCCAATATCTGGTAATATATACGTATTTCTTGATATAAAATTGAAATTACCAGATGGTTGTAAGAGTTGTGTTGAAGTTCCATCATCTTAGAAGGTCATTTACATTGTATCTTCCTTACGCTTACTGTGCAATCATTCTTCTGGTCTAGAAACTAAATTTTGTGCCTTTCTGTCCTGCACTCTCTCTGCACCTTATCTTGGCGTGGTAGCTGTTCAATGGCTCGACCTAGTAAATGTTTGGGCATACTTGGCACATTTGCATGTTACTTGCCCAACGACAACACCAATGGCAAAGTATATAATAATGTTCTTGATCTAAGTGCTGTCTTAAGAAAAAAAGATGCCTGTACGCAATGGATCACAGATGATACTCATACATTTACTGTGTGATAGATACAAAAATTTCGCTAGAGGTATCATTTGGGATATCTGCTGATTTCAGAAGTTAAATATCAATTTTAGTAACGTGTGCAAGGAAACCAGAAAGAAAATAGATTTTTAGTTTTTGCAAAGTGATATCACTACCTGAGCTGTGCCTTATTGATTCAAAATTTGAGGCTGACAACAGTTTGTGCATAATTTGAGGCTGACAACTGTTGTACCTGGCATCGCATAATTTTATTTTACCTGAAAGTAATGAAGTCATATGAGATATAGGACTGGAAACCATACAAAAACGCCGGGGCATCGTAACCGAGAAGCCAGTTCTTCTTGCAGGTCCTGGAAAGGTAACATGCGATATCTTATTTTATTTTAATGTTCTAAGGTTTGTCAATTACGTTCTACTTTTTTAGCTGGGAATTTGTCTCCTGTTTGATTAAGTCCTGAGCAGTCCGCAAGTACTCCTTCCATTTAATGCAGGAAGAATGTTGCACCTGTTTGCTATTTCTAAAATTTTTGGAAATGGAAAATGGAGATTAAATTTCATTGACAGTCTCTTGTTGATGACAATCTTTGGACGAAATCACTTAGGATTGTAGGTGTAGTGAAGAGCTGACCAAGTTGGTTTACAAACCACCAAGAGATTTCTATCCTTCACTTAGCAAACTTAGCAATCCATTGTGTGTGTTCTACTGTGATCTAATTCTGCTAGAGAGATGCTTAGACAATCAGGCGCAGTTGGTACCTTGGGCGTCATCCCTACTATTGGATCAAATGGAGAGGAAGAGAAAAAATAATGTTGAAAGATATTACAGCTTCCTTCAAAAGCTTTACCCATTAGATAATAGATGGACGTGCAGGAATATCTGAACTTACCAGCTTCTTTTAGAAGTTGAGTAATTGGTTAGGAGTGTAGTAATCATTTGCCTTCAGTAAGAGTGCTTATTGAGCACTGCTTTTTTCCCAAAACCAACTACTGCACCGAATAGATTTCTTTCCAGCAGTATCTTATCTTGGGATTGACTGTCATTTCTCTCGTGTTTCCCAAGGTTGGTCAAGCACTAGGAATTTCAACAGAGTGGTCTAACCATTCTCTATTTACTCCTGGTAAGACTTTGATCCTTTTTCCCTTTTCATTGTATTCACAAATAAATCTGGTTATCCTTTTCTGTTCTTTAATCTTACATGAAGAATCTAATTAAACAAAATTTGTGGATCCAATTTCAGGTGGTTTAGAACTCTTACATGGGCCAGTTCCAGAGAAAGTTCTTGTTGGTCCAAGAGTTGGTATTGACTATGCCTTACCAGACCATGTCAGTGCACTTTGGAGATTTGCAATAGCTGGTACTCCTTGGATTAGTTCTCCTAAAAACACACTGAGACCTCCTTAGTACCAAGTTATTGATGATGTACGAGGTAAGTTGTTGATAACAACTGTAGATTTCTTTTGATTTCTAACGAAGACAAAGAAGGGGGTAAATCTCCTTACAGGGGTGTTCGGTTCAAATTCCAAAAGCGGAATCAAAATGTAGTGGTGAACTCACTTGTAAACGCATTATTATTTGTAAAATACTAGAATGACCATAAACTACGGTAATGATTATACATGAGAATGGAATCCAGAAGATTACTTTGCCTTCTAGTAAGGTTGGATGTGCCAAGCTAGAAGTTGATTCAGCTAGAGCCAAGCTAGAAGTTGCCCAACCAAAGCTAATAAAGGAACCAGTAAACACCCAGATGCAAGACAATGTGAAGAATGCTAGAAGTTGCCCAAGCAAAGCTAATAAAGGAACCAGTAAACACCCAGATGCAAGACAATGTGAAGAATGCTAGGAAAACCTTTATCAACTTCTTTGCCTTTGAAGAATCTTTCTTTAAAGAGAAATCCAGAGTTAGGTAGATGAAAGAGGGGGACAAGAATACTAAGTTTTTCTATAGGACAACTAAGGTTCATGATGCTAGGAATAAGATTCTTAGGATTTAAAATGGTGAGGGAGTCATAATAGAAGACTACAAGCAGGTCTAACAGGCAACCATAAACTTCTTCACAGACCTCTTCACTGAGCCTGCTCCCCACTCTGTCCCAAACCAAGATTGGCAGGGAAAATACTAGCTGATAGTCAAAGCTATTCCTTATCCCTCCCTGTTTCTAGGACCAAGATAAAGGAGGCCTTATTCTCCTAAAAGTCTGATAGTGCATCTGGGCTGGATGGTTTCTCATCAGTTTTCTTTAAAGAAAACTGGTAGCTTGTGGGGGAGGAGTTCACTGAGGCTATAGAATATTTCTTTACCAAGGAATATCTCTAATACCTATTCAATGCCACAACCATTTCTTTAATTCCCAAGACTGACAACCCAAATACCATAAAGCATTTTAGACTCATCTCATGTTGTAATGTGACTTACAAGGTTATTTCTAAGATACTGGTAAATAGACTTCAACCTCCGATGCCTCACCTCACAAATGAAAATCAATTGGCCTTTGTTAAGGATATGACCCTACAGAACAACATTCTCCTTATGCATGAGATTGTTAAAATTCATAAGAAGGAGGGGGATTTTTTTTTTTTGGGGGGGGGGGGGGGGTAAATGTTGTGCAAGGTAGATATTATGAAAGATTTTGACACAATGAAATGGGTTTATCTAATGATGGTCATGAGGAAAGTGCACTTTCCTCAGAAGCACTTGACTGGATTAGATTGTGTATATCCACAACTTCTTTCTCCCTGAATATCAATTGAGTCTTAATTGGTATGTTCAATGCGACAAGAGGGCTTATATAAGGCGATTCACTCTCTCATAGCCTCTTCCTCTTGGTTATGGAAGGATTCACACAATTTCTGAAACATAAGATATCCACATCCACTTTCACTTTCCACCCTAAATGTGAACAAGTAGACATCTCCTCACTTGCCTTTGCAGATGACCTCTTCATTCTCTTTAAGGCTTATCCACAGTCTATTAAAACCATTAAGGATGCCTTGGATGAGTTCCAAAGTCTATCTGGTTCGTAGCCTAAGACTCAGAAGTGAGAGATATATACTTCGAGTATCAACACCCAGTGGAAAGAGGTCCTTAGGGATATACCAGAAATACCCTTAGGTAACCTTCCAATTAGATACCTAGGATTTCTATTAGTCTCAAGGAAGCTTTCTTATAATGGTTGTGGCACCTTTTTAGATAAGCTTTCTAGCAAAGTCCATAATTGGACCACCTAGAACCTATCCTATAGAGGGATTCTTCAATTGATCAACTATAATCTAATGGCAGTATGTAGATACTAAACTGCATCATATTTCTTGCCGAGGAAAGTGATTAAAGAGGGAGAGAAAATCCTGAAAGCCTTCTTGTGAAGCTCTTCTAGAAAAGCTAAGCTTAAATGGTCTATCATTTGTCAACCAAAAGACAAAGGTGGCTTAGGAATTTATGACCTGGGACTGGTAAACGATGCCTACATCATGAAAAGTGTGGATATGTGTGAACGTAAGGAGGGCCTGTGGGTTAAGTAGGTGCATATTGTGATATTAAAAGAGAAGTCCATATGAGAGGCCAAACCAAAGGAAATAGACTCTTGGCTTGGGAAGAGACTTCTTTCGATCAAAGACAAGTTCTCACACTTGGTGGGGAAGGATCTGTGAAATGGACAGAGAATGTCTTTTTGGTAATCCCGGAAGTCAGAAGGAAGGTTGTCATAAGTGATGATGCTAAGGTCTCAACAATCCTAGTTGGCAATAGTTGGAGTTTACCTTATGGGAGAGGCTGAGACAACCAAGTGATCATGTTCAACCATGCCTACAGTGGTATCCAACTCAAGCAAGGAGAAGACATATAGATTTAGGGACCCAACCCATCATCCTTTTTTACCTTTAGTTCAATGGAACAAAATAATCTAGTGTAATCACTTTCTTCCATTGCATGTTGGAAGAGAATGAATACACTAAACAAGGTTTTTGAATGGGGATTGATTCAAACTAACTCTTTTGCTTACCAAACATGTTTAATGAGGATCATGATCATCTTTTCTTCCGTTGCACTTACTTGGCTAAAGTCTGTAAGAAGGTTATGAGTCGGATGAAACGCAGAGGTTGGACCAATGACTGGCAACAGACCATCCAGTGGCTTAATTCAGACAACACTTAGAGTTCTAAATACCTAAAGGATGTGGCTCACATTGGGTTCTCAGCGGTGGTATATTACATTTTAGAGAAAGAAGAACAATAGATTTCATCAACTGAGGGCTAAGGATCAGATAACTGTTACAAAAGAAATACTTGAGATTATATGCTGTGTAGTGGACTAATGGAGAAAGTACAAGACCTCACGATATAACTGGGAAATTGCTGTGAATTTGGGAGTGTCACTTAAAGTATTCTTGGCTCCAGTCACTTAGTTCTCACAGTTGATCTGTGCCCTGCTTCAACCTGAATCATAGAGCTTCTGCTTCATCAGGATATCTGTGCTATGGTCAATGTCACACTCTACTCTGGCCTTAAACTATGCTCAATTTGCCTTATCATCGTAACTTTTAACTTTAAAAAAAAGTTGGGATGTGCAAATTGCTTTAAACTTAACGCGAGTAGATTTGGTAAAGATGGTTAAATAGCAGCAAGAAAATAAAGGAGAACGAAAGAAAAATAGTTTGTTGCACAACCTGCGTTACCAGGTTGTTTATCTCATAGCGAAAGGCTTGAGTTTCTTTTTCCCCCCTACTTTGTTAACGTTAGATGCCTCGCAGGACAAATCCAAAAATTGTCAGACATGTCTACTTACAACGCAGCACTAGATAGAAATTGGAAAATGCATTCTTCTGGTACACTTGTCAATCATATTTGGTTCACTTAGTATTTTAGTCCCGTGAACAGTTAAAACAGTCGAAGAGATTGATGAATATAGCAGGATATCTGCTTAGGCAAATATGTTGTGCGAGTCGTGCAACGCGATATCCTTGTACATTTGTCCCGACATTAACATTCTTGTGTAATTTGACTTTATGCAGAAATTCTCTTGCTTTCCACTGAGAAGAAATAGCGTAAATGATTCTAGATACAAGAAGCTCCATATGAATCAGAAATGATGCCCAATGGTATTAAGACTCATCCAGTGAAACGAACAAGCAACAAGGAACAAATTTTTAATGGTTAACACTGTATACACATGACGCTAGTAGAAGTAACCATATATGGAAGAACCGGGAACACAAATGAAGAAAACCAAAACAAGAAGCCAATTGGCAAATTGAACTAATCAGTAAATCACTAGTCTTGCTATGCTATAGATACAAACTGATCATACAGAACAAATATAACCGAAGTCCAACCCTACTGCTACGGATAGCAGCGGACATCTTCCAGATCAACCATTGAGCTAATACGCAATGTTTCCGTCGTCCAAAAAAAGAAAATTGCTAGTGCAAATAATTTACCTTCAAAACAGAACAGAGAAAGTAAGAAACTTGTTCCAAGTCAAAGAGGGAAACAATTACCTTCACTATGTAAAGGCAAAAAATTCTGTACAGATTGGCAGGGGCCTGAAAGAATATAACCAAGCAGGAGGCAAAACTGCCTGGTCTGCAACGTCAGAAAGTATCAAGAAATCAGGACTTGATTGCCATTTCGGTTTTCTCTGACGTGCCGTGATTTGAGCTGCTGTAAAACTCGGCGAAATCAAGTCGAAATATAAGAAACAAATCTGTGTGTTGCTGAACGGGCAACTGAGAAGAACCCATCAAAGACTTGGGAATACTCCTTTGCAATTGCATCTATATCTTGCCCAACACCGTGGAGGAATTCCCCAGCTCGCTACGTTATAGCCTTTCTGCCTTCACCAAGCCATGACTCAGCATTTGGAGCATGACATTTTACTTTATCTAGTGAAGGCAAAGAAGCTTCTGTGGTTCTGAAGGCATACAAAAAAAAATGTTAAGTTTAAATAAACAGCTTCCAGGTCCAAATAATAATCGTAACTTAAGGCACGATCCAGTCACAGACATGCAAAATGAGAAGTACCTAGATTGAAGCTCGTTAATGCCTTCTCGAGAATGTAGAGAATGCAATCGAGAAGTACCTAGATTGAAGCTCGTTAATTGCACCCCGTAGGAGTTATGTCGCATTTTAGCAACGCAATCTGCAGTGTGTTCCCTCCCGGGGCATGTTGATGTCTTTTAATTCAATCCGTTTTTTGTCTTTTATAATTGAGGCAGTACAACAACAGAAACATCCTACCCTCTTTTCTGTAATGTAGGTCTGGTTATGTGTATTTCCCCCCTTTTTTCTCAGCAGTTGTGCTTTATAGTTTACCATGATCTTCTCAATATTTTACACGCTAATCTTTCAAAAGAAAAAATAAAAAAATAAAATCCTTTTTATATCATCCTCATGATATATATATGTGAATATTTAATTATATTTAATGCATTTATATTTGGTCAAATAGGGAATAAATGTTCGGTATAAAAGCCTCTCCTTTGCCCATCCATGTCATTAGTAATGTGGTTGCGGATTTTGTCAAGTTTCTCCAAATGTTAGTTTTAATTGGTTTATTGTAATCATGATAATGTCAGGTGTTTTCAAACATTAAGGTTTTATTTAGCTTTTTGATTATAATCGTGATTTATATATAATTATGATGTTTTATATATAAATAGAACGAGTCAACCGATATAAAAAAACATTAAATGTGTATACAATATCTTATTTAACAATGACAGTCTGCATAAGATATGAAACCGCTTCGGTGGAGGAAAACATCGTCGGACAAACTAACTGTAACTGGTGCATATGAGTTACAGTTGCGATGTTATGGTCAAATAATCATTTATAGGTTTCATTTAGTCCATAAAAGGACTTAGTAGATCATACTTTTTCATACGATTACTAAGTCATCTTCAATTGATTGTTGAATTTTTTTTTTGAATCGTGACATGAGATAGATGATAGCAAATATGACTTTTTGTTTGTATGGTTATGATGATACTTTCTACGTGTATAAGATTGCTGATGGGCATTCATGGTGCGGTATGACAAGTGAGGAAGGTTTATTTGAATTAAGTCAAATTGATAAAAGGATGGCAATCTCCCAACGGAAATGGGGTAGGTGAATGAGGAAATCCACAGCCATAAACATCACAAAACAGCCACTAATCCAGCATGGTAAAACCTCAAACAGGTTATTTTGACTTATGTATTTAACCGACTACCATGTCTCCGTTACTGACTTAAGCGTCAGAGGATTTTTCCTGGACTAATAACTCTGGGGCCTTTAACGTCGTTTATCTCACATAGGTTTTTGGAAATGTTATCTCTAGCGGCTAACTACGTCTCCATGAGGTGCTAATGACGTCGTCGTTCGAATCATCTATGATCTTTGGTGAAGATTTGTCTTAAAAAAAAGGCTCGCTTACTTTACCAACTTTGTCGTCAATAAGTTAATGGCAACATCTAACTTCCGGCACAGCATATCTACTTACCACATCCAACAGCTTCAAGTTAGTTGCTTCTGATTAGCCTATGCTTTCTGTTATAGAGACTTGAGCTGGAGATCTCTCCATTCAGTGACTTTGGATATCATACCTTGACTTACTAATTGCTGTTATGGAGTAGTATAATTTTTGTGTTGAAATCCGTCGAAAAGGTTGACGATTGATTCTACCGTCTATACCGGATAAAGCCTACAAACTCGTACTAATAAAGGTTTAGGACTTACCTAGTTCTGATATACTTTGGAAAATAAAAAAGCATAAGAAACTTCATAACTAAGCAGATATGAAAATTGCTAGCTGATCAACCAACCTTATTTGTAGGTTAATATTTGTTCGGATCAATATAACCATTGAAAAGAAAAAGAAAAATGAAAAGAAAAGGAAGAAGCGAAAAGATGGTAAGAAGAAATTGAGTAAGAGGGAGTGGATAAGTAGTGTGGTACGTGTTTGAAATAAAGGGAAGCACGTAGGAATGATTTGGTTACCTGTTCGTTTTAGCGGTTAAAAATACCACCCCCCCCCCCCCCCACCGTCTTTCCCGCGAAACATTGCCATCAATTCCCTTTTTGCCTTTCCAACAAACTAACGCTTTTCAGCCTAACCAAAGCAGAGACACAAAAATTTTCAGCTCCATTTTTACCTCATTTCCTCCTAATTCTCTCCTCCCATTTTCTCCACCCCTGTTTTCCAATCTGCAGCCTCATTCATGATGATGACTTCTTTTTCCAGATCTCGTTGAAGGGAATCAAAATTGCATCCAAGGTATGCTATCTTTCCTGCCATTTTCTGTTGTTTCCTCCTGATAACCTGCGGTTGATTTCTTTTTTTCTTTTTTTTTTTGTGACGCCACGTAAGTGGAGGAATTGCCCCAGGTGGGGATTTCTTTTTATCCAAGCAATTATTTTTTTGAAGTGATAGAAATATAAATGTTAAATTTCACCCTTGTCCCAGAGATTTACAGTTAGTACATTCATAATGCACCTTTTTCTTTCGGCTATACAATATACAAAGGCCAAATCCACAAATTCTTTTGTTTCTTTAGTACCATTTTTTGCGGCGTAATCCGTTTGCCAAGATTTTGTTTTAATGGTATAGATTTAGGTCGGTTTTGAAAGTGACATCTTGTCAACTTATCGGTTCATCTTTCCCTAATGGATATAGTATGACTTTCTGCTACTTTTCTCCTAGTGTTTGCTAATTTTGGATATAACTGCAACTAATATGTCAATGTATAACAACTACATTAATTGATTTATACAGTCCTGTGCATATTGTACGTCTGAATGGATGGATTTCCCATACTTTAATTTTCAACATCCGGTGGTGCAACTTATAAGTACTGATCCAACCAAAAGTAGAAAATATAAGGGTACTAAAGGATTGTAAAAGAAAGGCCATGTATACAGCTATAAATAGTAGGAGGGGGTTAGAGTGTTTGTTGGAAGAGACATGTAGGTAGGCATATACGATCGGTTCTTCCACTCCCCCTTTTTCTACGCTCTCTCCTCTTTTTCCATACCATGATTTCGTTCTCCGGCTAAGATCGAATTCCCTTTTCTTGTTTTCAACAAATATTTTTCTTCTTCAAATCTTGGATCTCCCCCCCCCCCCCCCCCCTCTTTTATGTGGTCTTTGGTTCTATACCATTTTCTGGAAAGAGGTTAGCATTCATATTTGGCTTAGGAAATAATCAAATGCTAAAAAGAGGCATGATTATGCTTAGATTATTAATACTTTCCATGAATCCTAATCGTCTGTTAACTGTTGTGTCAATGCAGAAATTTGTGTGATAAATCAAATATCGAATTCAGGGCGTATGAATCAGAGCGTGAGGCATTGAATTAGCGGCGCCAACAGAAGAGAAGCATCATGCTGTGCTGTGGAGGTGGAGAAGAGGAAAATTATGGAGCTCCACCTGCCAACAATTACTCTGCCCCTCCTAAAGCTGGTCATCCTTATGGAGGTGGTGTTGGCGCTGGTATCTTCTTTCTCATCCTGATTATTAGAATACTACGTATTATTTGCTTAAAGACAATCAATGCAAACATTCCAAAACACAATCTTCTCGAACAACGCAACAAACTAGAGAATTATGTTGGCAGAACATTTTTAGGAGTTTCGTCTCAAATGAATTAACTTATTATGATCTTTAAGAATCTCATTTGTTTCTGGATGCCACATCTGGTTTGCACTGTTTTCATCCTTCAGTTTACCTACTAGCTTGTTTAAACTTGTCCGAAGCCTATTAGTCGTAATCTGTATAAATTTAATTGCTAGAGTGTATGACTTCTCATAGAACTGTCACTCTTTTGCATGTTTTGTTGCTCTTCTTCTTCTCTCATTTTCACATCACTTTAAAGAGGAGCGCACTTCTTTAGATGAACATTCTGCTAATGGTCCTATAGGCAGTGGAAGAGGAGAGCCGAAGTCATCTGGAGCAGTCAGAAGTGGAGCTCCACAGAAAGTCTTACCTATTGAGACACCAGCTTTGTCATTGGATGAGTTGAATAGGTTGACAAGCAATTTTGGATCAAAAGCTTTAATTGGAGAGGGTTCTTATGGACGGGTTTTTTATGCAAAGTTGAGAAGTGGACAGGAATCAGCAATAAAGAAACTGGACACTAGTTCTTCTACAGAGCCAGATTCTGATTTTACGGCACAGGTAGACATCTTGAGGCCTCATTTTCTTCACAAAATGCACACTGATTAACTGATTAGTCGTATAAGATTTGTTCCATTTGTGTGCGGCCTCTTAATGCAGCTATCGGTTGTTTCAAGACTTAAACATGAAAACTTTGTTGGGTTACTCGGCTATTGTTTGGAAGGAGGCAATCGAATATTGGCATATGAGTATGCTAACAAGGGTTCCTTGCACGATGTTTTACATGGTATGCTATATGCTGCTGCTACTACAATCTTTTTCTTTTTAAAGGCATAAAACATTTCCAAGTTCTCTGTTGTATCTTACCATCCCACTGTAGGCAGGAAAGGCGTACAAGGGGCTGAACCTGGTCCAGTTCTAAGCTGGAACCAGAGAGTTAAAATTGCTTATGGTGCAGCAAAAGGCTTGGAGTTCCTTCATGAAAAGGTTCAGCCCCCAATTGTTCACCGTGATGTCAGGTCCAGCAACGTGTTGTTGTTTGATGATTTTGTAGCCAAAATAGCTGATTTCAACTTGGGAAACCAATCTTCAGATACAGCAGCTAGGCTGCATTCAACAAGAGTTCTGGGTACCTTTGGCTATCATGCCCCAGAGTAAGCAGCTTCGTACAGAGATTGTTCAAATATTCAGATTACTTATGGGTAATTTTGATTGAAAAGATAATTACTCATTAGCATAAGGGGTCTTCTCTGTATCCAGGTATGCCATGACAGGGCAAATTACTCAAAAAAGTGATGTTTACAGTTTTGGGGTTGTTCTTCTAGAGCTTCTGACGGGGAGGAAGCCAGTTGACCACACTATGCCCAAAGGGCAACAAAGTCTGGTCACATGGGTCAGTGTTTCCACTATCCCAACAAAGTTTGATCATTTTTATGATTTTAGGAACTTTTGTTCATTAATTCCATATTCAATTTATCCAGGCAACTCCAAGATTGAGTGAGGACAAAGTGAAGCAGTGTGTGGATCCCAAGCTTAATAACGATTACCCACCAAAGGCAATAGCTAAGGTCGTTTCCATTTCCATATTTATTTCTGTAATCCCTCTGGAATGCGATATTGTGTCATTCCAAGGCATATGAGCTGGTGAAAATTGCAAGGTTTATACCATCACTACTCATCAAGGTTCTGCAGCACTAAGACACGAATTAGCTTAGTAAATGTCTTGAGGGGAGTGGTATTTTCTAGCTGAGATTTAACATGAATAAACTTCATAATATGCACTTCATCATCACATCAGATTACACTCTGTCCTCGGACCTAATAAAAAGATCCATGTTATTTGAATGAATTGCTCATATTCCTGACTGTTCAATATCCTTTGACATATAACAGATGGCAGCAGTGGCGGCACTTTGTGTTCAATACGAGGCAGATTTCAGACCAAACATGACCATTGTTGTCAAGGCTTTACAGCCACTTCTCAACTCAAAACCAGCTGCCTCAGATTCTAATGCCTAGTGTGTACGTGAATTACTAGCATGAAAAACTAGCAAATGTTCAAGTTCCTCTAGTTATACATGGCAGAGGTATCCATAAGGATTAATGGATTTGGAAATGTAATTGCCAACTGAATGCTTTTCTGGAAAGGAGCTTTTGCTGCAGCGTAAAAGCAAGGATACTGCATCATTTCTGGAAGCAACAGGAAGTCTTAGATGCATTTTTCTTCTTTTTGAGGTCATATTTGGTGAGCGCGGTTTTCTTCCGGTGTAGTGAATATTGAGATGCTAATATGAAACAGGGACGTACTCTTGCAATGTAACTTGTTTAAGTACAGACTTTCTGTCTAAAGACTTTATATCTGTTTGTGAATTCTCAACTGAAAATTCGGCTTCAGTTCATATGTCAAGAGTTAGATTGTAGCCATTGCTTTAAGGATAACATCCAGCCACAGTAACTGTTTCACTGAAACTCTATATCCCATCAAAGGAATGAGTATGATGGTAACAGAGAAATATAACTAGAATTGCTAGACATCTTTTTTGTGCGGAAAAAGCTTGCATGAATTTATTTATTTTTTCCTTTCTCCCTTATTTGGTAAAAACATTATTGTGAAGCACCCAACTCGGGTTTCTTAATGGTCTTGTTAAAAGCTGCATATGACATTTGAGATTAGAAACCCCACCAGTCATCCCTATTGTAGGACTGATTAACGTTTAGACAACATGTTTGGAAGGCACCTTTCTTCGAGTGGGAAAGACAGGCCAATGAATTAGCATTGGCACTTTTTCCTCTCTCCAGCAAAATCACTCCCCCCCTTGCTCTCTCTAATCACAACCACCACCAAGAATGATCGCCAAGACCACCACCCATGGGACCATAGTCAGCATTTCAATGATGTGATGGTATTTTGCTTTGCTCCTTACGTCAAAAGCAAGCGTATTATTAATAAGAGGGGTTTGATTGATTTGTGTTTGAAAAGTAATGCTTCAAGGGAACTTGTAAGAAGAAGAGGTTGTTGATAGGCTAGAAAGTTGCTTTCGCTGATAGTTTGCAGACATGCATGAGTGGTGGTAGCGTTGCAAATGCACCTCCAAGCTACCCAAGTGAGTTAGGTTCTCACCGTACCTGAACTTTGGTTTATTCCGGAGTGTTGCTCGGTACAAGGAATTAAAATATGACCATTATCATACAAACAAGGCCATCTTGCACATTATGGACATGCGGTGTGCTTAAGAGTACAAGCTTAAGATCACGCTTCTGATTGTATTAAAAATACCATTGGAGAAGATTCGAGGGGTCTCATCATGTTAGGACAAGAGGCACTTAGCCTCCGTTTTGCAAACAATATATATATATATATATATATATATATATATATATATATATATAAAGAAGGGCATGATGTCTCGTTGACATTTTCTGACCAGCAGAAAATTATGCTTTTGTTATTTATGTTGGAAATTGAGGGCTGAACAATCAATAGAACAATGATGAATCCCCAAGAGAGGTAATAGACAGTGTCATGAAGGTCTGTGCATTTAGGAGTCAAAATATGCACTTCCTTCAAAACAAGAAAACCATAAACACGGTAAATGGATGAAAAGAAAGAACTATCTTAATACCATGACATTCCTATTCACTCCCAAAAACCTCTTGTATCATCCAATTTCAAGAAATAGTTTTATCAAAAGGCGATGCAGTCTTGGGGACGACATGGTTTTGCTAGCCTAAAACGACTTCACCTTGGTGCCAAAAATATGCGTCGATTTGATATTTGCATGGCTAGTCGTGGGCTGATTCCAGTCTTTTGCAGTACACGTGTATTCGGTTTTCCTTTTTCTTTTTGTTCGTTTGTTCACCTAAATCATGTTTTCTCGACGTTTCATTTTTTTCACCCCTGTCCCGTTTTCTTCCTCTAGGTTTCTCTTTATTCTCCTTGGACCTCTGATTTCTTCCGACGTTTGAGCACCAATGTTTCTTCTTCATAGCTTTTTCGGATGCCCCTTTTCTTTGGGGATCATATCTCTTAAGCAGTAGGATGAAATTCGTTGCCTGTACATACAAAACTCCAAAGAATCGACTCCAGATGATATTGCATAGGATTTGGGGAACGAGCCCCGAGAGCGGCTTAAAGCTTAAACACATGAGTTATTTAGTCGGATAATGCATTAAAGACACTTAATCTCCTCCTTCTATTTGTCTCTGCCGTTTCTCTATGTATTTCTCTTACAAACTTGGCCATAATTTTCGACTTATGCCGGGAATCGTGTGATTCAGATTTCGAATGAGCTCTACCTTGTGAAATGGTTCCTCTTCAAAGTATTTACTACCTATAACTATCGGATTTTCCTACCACTGTTGAATTTTTATCAGCTTGGTAGTTAGTAACTCATCCAATACGAGTTCATCTTCCATAGATTTATTAAAAATTTCTCAAAATACATTCTCTATCTATCTTGTATTACCCTTTTCTTTACTAACATCTTGCTATCTTTGTCTTGATATATTTAATTTGAGTCTAATATCTTATTTTCATTTCTCTTGCTCTAGCAATTTTATATACATCTCTTTCACTTTCTTCCATGTCTATACACTTATAAAATCTTCAAACGTCTTTGATTTTGCTTTATTTACGACTTATCTAGCTTCTTTCTTATAAACCTATATTTTTTTCAATTCTCTTATTCACGAAAGTTGAGATGCTTATAACAAGTTCTTTTGATTTTTTTACTTTGCCTTGAACTTCTCTTTTCCACCACCAAGATTCTCTATTAGCAGTTTTCGACCTTTAGCAAGTAAATTTTTTGTTATTTTCTTCATATTTATCCTCAGATTCTTTCACACTTAATTTGTATCACAACTGGAATTTTTTAAGGCTTATTCCTCTAATACTACTCTTTTTTAAACTATGTTTACTTAGCTTTCATCAAATTTCACCATTTTTATATTGATTTCAATGAGTCTTTGTTTTCTCAATCTATTATTGCCGGATACATACATCCAAAATTACAAGATGGTGTTGCATTGTTGAATTTCTTTTTTTATCACCTTACAGACCTTACAAGCTCTTCTTTCTTACGAGTCAGAAAATAGACTATCTACGACTTATTTGGTCCACTCTTGAATATACTAAGTGTTGATCTCTTTTTTTGTGAGAATATATTTGTAACTATAAGATCATACACTATTACGAAATCCACAATTCACCTACCTTCATTGTTCCTGTTTTCAAAACTGTTATTCTCTTTACTTAAATGTCCTTTTAAAACTTCTCCGATAAAGAACTTTTACCTATTGAAGTTCATGCATTACGTTTCTTAAATCTTTACGAATTTGAATATTTATAGCCTCCTCTAAACCCACTTGATAAGGATATACACTAATAATATTGATTGTTTATTTTGCAAACACCAACATAAGTACCATAATTATATCACGTTATCTAATATCACATACTACTTCGTCTCTTAATGAGACATCCATAATAATCTCAGCTACATTTCTCATTTGTACAAGAGTTTAAATAATGAATGTCCAACAACTAAGCTTTTTCACTTATCTGTCCATCTCTTACAAACATAAAATATTTAATTTTCTTCTTATCATCGTGTCCACTATCTTTATTGTCTTCTCCATCAGAGTTCTAATGTTTTATGTTTCCAGTCTAATACTCCAGCCTAATCTAGTATTACCTTTCTTATTATCTAACTTACGACTTAAAAACTCTTGCTTATTTTTCACTACATCCGCGTTCTCTAGGAGATGCAACCACCCTAGCTCAATTGTCGCTGCACTCGGACCATACGACGGAAACCCTTGCTCATTTGACACTTTACATCCACGCCTCCCAGATACAACGGTCCTTGCAAAGACGCTACATTCGAATCATACGGTCTGTTCCATATGGAGAACATTCTAGCATTAGCGCATATGTTTGATCCATAATCATGTTTAGTGACAAAATTTTACACTAACTGTCAATCTAACGCAACCTTCCTCCTTTATCCGAGTTTGGAACCGGCAAATAAGAAACTCAACCCACGGAGTTTGATAACATCTTTACCCAAAAAAATCAATAGAAAACCACGAAATGCTTTTATTGAGGGCTGCAGGATATGCTTTGCAATATCTCCCGTCTCACTAACTAGCTTTAGGGGGTTGAAGATTTCATTGGTGGACCTAGTAAGAGTAAGTTCCATAGAGATAAACACCGAAAACTGCTACCAAACACCTAACAAACGCAGTTATCACCAGAAAAACGTAAACCCTCTTTCCAACTTTGAAACATAGAGAAAAGCACTTTCTAATGAAAGAAGCTTTCCTTGGCTAAGGATGCGGCTAGGATTTCCCAAGGGAAGAACACTATCAACATTCAGATGTCTTGAACTATCAACATACAAATAAGGATGCTGCTACGATTTCATGAAGAGTAAACAACATACCAAATGTTCAGCGTCTGATTCTAGGCTTACACCGAAATTCAGCTAACAATGCGACATGATCAGAGGACCATTCTGGTGAAGGAAGAGCTGTATCTTTTCGCAAACAATCCTCGTCCAAAAGCTCCAACAAGGATTCCACAGTTAATGAGTCGGCTGAAAGCATACATCATTAAACAAGTAAGCCAAAAATAAAAGGATCAACAACTCCCCACTGTTCGAAGCAGCATAAATAAAACGTAGCTTGATACATGATTAACACAAACTACCTGAATAGAATATGTAATCATGAGTACCAATAAAATCTCTGGTACAGTTGGTAAATATAGGCTCATTCGTAGTAGAATCCATCCTCCTTCGCTGTTGCTCAAGACCAATAACAAGCCCAGCACTCATCCTGGCAAATGATGAGTATGCACTTACCTAGACAACATCCACAAGAAGCTACGTGAATCACACTACCATAATAAATAAACACCGAGGCCCTATACAACAAAGAAAATACCAATGGCAGTTGATGTGTCAGTTTGCTGACAGGCCGTAAAATCCCAATAGGATCCACAGCTAAATCTTGATGGAGTGGATCAACTTTGCCATAGCAAGAAGAGCATGAGGAGCACTGCAACCAAGTTCACATTTATAGCAAATAAAACAACAGAAACTTGAGGATTATGCAAGAAACTAGAGCCATGAGCCGTTAACATACCTGCCAGGAGTAGAATTAAAATCTCCACACACAAGCATTGGTATGTCAGCACTTGCAGCAATTTTTTCCAACCCCTTCAATAACGTATGAATCTGACACGGTAAGACACGTATATCAAAGCCTAGTGAGGAAAATCTTCAGAACAAGAAGAAACTCAATAATAATAATAATAATAATAATAATAATAATAATAATAATAATAATAATAATAATAATAATAATAATAAACCAAACAAGACCTGCCACAGCTTCACGTCCTTTAAGTCTTGCTGAACATTTACATGTGTGTTAGCCTGTACTCAAAAAAAGACATGTTTGAGTCACCGGAAACATCCAGAATGTAGAAATTCAAGCTTATCTTGAATTATCCAGAGAAATAAGTCATTAACAAGTTACATGTTTTTTTTTTTTGGTAAGGTAAAATTTTATATATGAGCCAAATTAGGCTAGATTACAAAAACAGTTGCACGAGGAAAGCACCATCAAGCATAACTTGATCAAAACACAATAGCAAAAAAACTGTTTTATAGCAATACTAACCAAAAATACTAGTGCCCATCAAGGTCTCCAACCCAAATTTCCATTTAAAGTAAAAACACAAGACACCCCAGTTTAGTAAACGAGAGGTTGCAAAAACAGCAGACAAAAAGAAACATCTCTGTTGGATGTAAATACATCTTGAAAAAGCAAAGTAAAACAGCAAGACAGCAGCTGGTAAAGAGTGTTCAACTCCAAAAAGCCCAGCATAGACATGGGTCCGGAATGAACCAGGATAAGTAATTGGTGGAGCTTGATTCACGAACGGTCTGCGTAGACTAAAGGCAGAAGAGGCCAAATAGAAGAAGATTCAAGGCAAAAAGGTCTATGGACCATAAAGCAGTGCGACTAGCATGTAAGAACCAATATCCATAATACAACTGGCACATATGGAACTCAAAATCAGCAAGTAGGCACTCTTTTATTTCATGTTTGATGCCAGATGTAGGTGAAGGCCAAGCGGAGGCTACCAAGGACAGCTTCCAGACGCAGCAGAGAAGAGCAGAGAAGAGGAGATGAAGCCAGAAGTTGAGAGAACATATGAAGTGATGGGGTAACAAGGGCATCAACAGAGCAAGCAACCACAGCAGCAAACGAGCAGAATCAAAAGCTTCATGTTTCCTGAACCCAAAAAAAAAAAAAACAGCATTCCTCGCTGACGAGTACCCACAAGATACATCATTCCAGAAAGAATAACCTAACGTACGGGTAGGAAGGAAGAGGTCATTTTGGCCAGTAATAAATGTCAAAGGTCAGGGTCAAGAGGAGCATGAGATATGATAGAGAGGTTGTTGAAGATCTTCATTGGCAATTTCAAATTGATAGTTAATTCCCAGTTTCCCTTTGTCAATTTAATTCCATTCCACAAAGTTACAAAGTGTATGATGTTCTGTTGGATCTCTTTTTGAATACTTTGCGTATCTCTTTGGATTGAATAATGAAGTCTTTGATTCTTCTCTCTCCAGATTGATTATTCTCCCTCCAGATTGCAAAACCTGTGGTTGACAAGGCAAAGAACACAAGACTTTTTTGACATTATGGACCAGTTGTTGTGCTAAAGCATATTTAGCAAGTTATCTAAGGAAATGATGAAATCCTTGTATCTCAGCTGTTTCAAAATAGCCTCCACATGGGTTATGAGAATGTACATTGCAAAAATAGGTGGTTATGATCTTCAGGGACTCTGTTACAAAGTAAACAAAATAACAACATCAACACTACCTCATTGACTTAGAGGCTCCCGCCTATGGCGGAGTGTAGGGGATCGGATATACGCAATCATACACATGTGTTAGAAACACATAGAGGTTGTTTTCCGATGACCCATAATGAAAATTGCGCCAAGCTATGTCGATCAACTGCTACTTCGCAATATAAGAAACGCAGCCAATTTAGTGAGTCATTTTGTTGTCTTCCATCATATTCCAAAGTCAAGGAAGAGTGTGTCATGGACTTCATTGAAATGGAAAATTACAAAGTAAACAGATGTTAGTCTAAAGTATGCCCCATAATAATAGTTTGCCTTGAGTAACATCCTCATCCAACATGCAATCCAAAAGATAAATGCATATTTAGGGAAATGATGTTTACTCCATAAAATATTGGCCTAAGACAATGAATTTAGGAGTCCCACTCTCTTCCAAAGGAAAGTTACATGACCCCCCCCCCCCCCAATCAGCAATTTTGGCTTGTGAATCGATTCTCGGACCATGTACTGATCTTTGCCTTGGTAAGCTGTTGCATCACCAACTAACTAATCAGACGCAAGCCCATCCTCGGGAGGATTCCTCCTTCTGCTCCTCAGCCTAAGGGGTTCCCATTTTTAATGATTTTTGTGATGTGCTTTGTATATTAATCTCTAGTCCATAAAAGCCTCGTCCACATCCATGAGTCTAACTGTTTAGGCTTTACTTCTTAGAGAAATTTTTTTAGGCTAATGGACTGTACCTTTTTGATCCATAAGCTCTCTTTCTCTTCACAAATGTCTTTACTAACTTCATAAGGTATCATTATCAACATGAACATTTCTCTTCACAAATGTCTTTACTAACTTCATAAGGTATCATTATCAACATGAACAATGTTCGGTATACCCAAACCACCAGCCTCCTTTGGAAGGCAAATAAAACTCCAACTTACTTTGGTCTTATGTGAACCACCCCACACGAAGACCCTTCGTAGTTTATCCATTTCCTTGATCACTTTCCTAGGTATAAAGTAATTGTCGTCCAGTATCTACAAATGGCGATTATGACAGATTTTATAAGTTGAAGCTTGCCCTTATAAGAAAGCTTAAAAGCTGACCAGAAGCTTATCATACTATTGACCCTATCTAGTAAAGTTCCGCCGTCCAAGTATGAGAGTTTAACGTTCCTTAATGGAACACCAAGATACTTAAGTGAACCATAGACATACCTAGGATATTAGAGATGGCTTGCTTTTTAGAGTTGGGAATCCCAAAGGCAAAGATTTCACTGTTTAGGATATTGCTAAGAAACCAGAGAACTCACCAAACATGTCCATAACCTATTTTATGATTTTAACCTAATGGATATCAGCACTAGACAAGATAAACTAATCATACTAGACAATAAGAAACCTTTATATTTGGAATCCAACAGCTGGATAAAGCCTTCCATTAGTATAGTAAACAAGAAAGAAGAGAGAAAGTCTCCCTATCTAATGCCCTTTGTGGCTTTGAAGAATCCAACTAAGGAACCATTGAAGCTTAAGGAATAAGAGGCTGTTAATATGAGACCTGAATATCCATGTCCTAAATTTCTCTGTAAATTTCCTACCATTTAGGATTTGCACCAGGTAATTTCACTTGACAGTGTCAAAAGCTTTCATAATATCTATCTTTATTTCCAACTACTACGACCCCCACTCTTTTGATATCTTTTGACCAACTCATGCATCAACAGAACATTATCTTGGATTAAACTCTCATGAATGACGGATGACTGGTTTCCACTAATAAGGATGGACAGAAATACCTTGTTCGCAATAATTTTAGAAATAACTCTATAGCAAACATTACAGCAGAATCTGCGTCTAAAATCCTTCGTCTTAATTGGAGTATAACTTCCTTCTTCTCTAAAGAAAAGTTTAACCCTTTTATATTCCAACAGACTAACTTGATCATCTTTTAGATTTAGCCCCTCTCAATAACTAATTTAGGGTTAGGTTGATGTTTCTGATCTTGTAATGCGGGAGACCAATTGGGGTTATACTCTTCATAACTAGAGCGACGAAAAAGATGCACGTCAGTCTTCTTGAAAGTCTTTTTCCTACAAAAGCTACGTCCCTAGATGTCAACCTTTCCTATTTTAGGTTTATGAGGAGTTGTTTCTAATGAATTATTTGAGTTATCTTCCTCAGAGCTATAGATGGGAGTATGGTGCCTACCTTTTTTTTTTTGGAACTCCCCGCTCCTACTTGGTCTATTTCCAAGAATGTCTACCTTCTCAGGTCCATGTTCCTGGTTTTGAAATACTATATCTTCTTCAGCCAACATAAGAAGGAGACGAAGGTAGTTCCTCCCTCGCCAATCCGACATAAGAAGGTAGTTCCTCCCTCGCCGCATAATCCAGTTTATTGTGTAAATTACGTTCATCAAGTTCATCTTCCCCGTTCTCCAATTCCATACCAAGAAAGGGGCTGAATTTATTTGGGTTAGTTAAGACGGTGAACGAAGTAGTTCAGCTTCATTTCCAACTTGAAGTTGTTTTGGCTCATGGGAGCAATGCCATGAGAACTAGTCATGGCAATTTCAAGTCTATGATCATGATCTTTCTCCATTGGCTTAGTAAGATAGTTCACAAGTTGATTGCCTAGTAGGTTGGGATCAGTAGAGGAACTAATGTCAGGAAGGTTATCAAGGTTATCCCATTAATGCTTTGTACCTTTCCCACAACTTTTCATTTACTTCTATCCAGTTGCTAAAGATTACTAGGAATAGTGTTAGAACCACTATTCCTCTGAGCCCTTTTTGAATTATCCTGATTTCTAGATTCGGGACCAACAGTGAGATCTTTGTTCTTATTGAGTGTGCAGTTGCATTTGAAGCATGGTAAAGACATCCATTCAAAGATAATTTCTTGGATACACTCTTTACCAAACTCATCAAAAAAGGTTATGGATGGGAGCCAACGCTCCAACCTTGGTAGATCCTAGCAAAGGCTACCTAGATTAGGATGTGGTAAGCTTATCCATATACAAAGGCTTGTCAATAAGGCTTCTTAGTCTGCTAAGGACATGCATGTTAAAGTAATAGATGTAAAGGTTTGAGAATTGGATCCAAACTGGAACTGTATTTAGCTTAAGGCGTTGAATATGTCTGTTTGGAACCAAAGGCCAAAGAAAAAGGACTCTATTCTAGAAATGTAAGGGGAGAGATCAAAAATACTCTGGTTTGAATCCTCGGATTGGATACAAAAACGAATAGCTCATCATCTACTCTTTTGGACCTCGAGTACACATTTAGAGCTCCATCGATCTTCAGCAAATTTTTTCATGTTGAAGAAAAAGGCTGAAATACCCATTACCTTTACCAATAATTGTTGAAGCCCATTTTTGTTTTACTCGGCTATTTTCTCTGGGTTGATAGCAAAGAAGCGTTTCTCATTATCATTGTCAGGTTGAATTTGTATGAGTGGAAGCTTTGGGATGAAAATCAGGCTTGAATAAGGATATCCAAGCTGATTTTCGCTCTCACAAATTGTTGCATGTTGTAGATTGAGGCTGGATTAGAAATCCCGGCCATTTTGAAGTGGAAAGAGAATGAAGATCGATCTTTGACCGCCTGTCACGGCAGCCGGAATGGACTAATCGGTCAAGGAAGTTGTCGGGAGTGTTTTAGCATATGGTTTCAAGAAGGAAGAGGAATGATTTGGGTGAAGAAGGTGCCGATATTACCTTTGGAGGCGGAGAAAGGTTGTGAGAGACGTTCGCGATAGGGAGAGGAAGGAGAGAGAAAATTAAGACGTTGGGAGAGGGTTGTGTCTGATTATGTCCAGAGAGAAGGCAGAGAGAATCTGTCTAGTGGGAGAAAGCTCTTCTTCCAAGAAAGTACATGTCTCAGGTAAACACAACAGAAAGGCGACAAAATCGGACTAAAAGCCTAGAATTAACTCAGCGTCCAACAAATAATAATTTGAGCATCAAAGAAACATGACATGCAAGCTGCTTATAGAAATACAACCAACCAGCCATGAGCACCCAACACAATAATCAAAACAATAACCTTTTAAAGTGAAAAACACTTCCTCAACGGAAGATTAAATACACTCTTCAACAGCTTTTAAAGAGATAAGGAATAGGCGTCCCAATCTCCCCTTAGTGTGTCTTATATCCTTCAAAATCTTTCAGCATCTTACTACAACAGAAGTAATGACCAAACATAAAATATATGGATCGTTGAAAGAAGTGCAGACTATGAAAGATGAAGAATTGCAATAAATAAAACAATTTTGTAAACCAACTAAAATAACAAGAATAAAACAATTTATTTGATACGATTCTAAGAAATTTTTACTTGTAGAAGCATATATTGCAAATTGGTGAATCTACTAATCAAAATCCCCCACAATTAAGCAATTTCAGAAGTCATTCACAGCCTGCATGCAATTATACTTAGCGGTTCTAAAGACTCGAGAGTTACCCAACCATTTTGCCGCCCTATAACAATAATCATTTACATTAACCACAGCTATAAACCAGCATCTGAAGATAAAGGGGGAAGGGCATTCCAATAATGATGATTTCCAACAAGCTTGTTAATTGCATACTTCACAGTTTCCTTTCCACATAAACTACAAATAAGCAGCATACTTGTAGTTGATGAATATCAGAATTGCATATGGACAAACAAGTAGACATGTGAAGAGCGCAAGTATATGCAACAAGTGGTATGCAGGGAATGAAAATCATACTCATCCGTCGCCTGGGTTATAAGCAGGAACGCAACTAAATAATTGTGCAGAAGAGGGAAAATTTTTGAGCACCAGTAACTATAACCTTACCACACAAACCAGCTGCCGCTTTTCCCGGTTATCAACCACTTGATTACTAAATTTTGCTTCCAGAACCACTATTAAAGCTATATTATCCTACAAAAATTTGGGCAATTTGTCAGGTATGGGAAATGTTTGTCTACCTTGATAAGTGGTATTAACATATATATGTTTACATCATGTTAGTCAAATCACCTTCATCAATCGTCCCAAAGCAGTTTTCTTTTGACTATTTGGAAGCACCACATCAGTTAAAGATTGTGCAGCTTTGTTAAACTCCACCTGTGCAGAGTAAGACGTAAAAAACAATCATAGAGAATCTAAAGGCAAAAGCATTTAATAGATTCATTTCACACCTCATATTTTTTGACATGTGAAAATCTATCACGGCGGAAAAATGTAGCACAGCCATCTATAGTATTCATACTCCCACTGAAAACCTACACAGTAAAAATAGTGTTTTCAAGTTCCATAAATTACCATCAAATTACAAACCTTACAGTTTAAATACCAACCTCGGTTGTTCTCCGCTTAAACAGAGCTTGATAACCATGTTTGTCCAGCTCAGGGGCAAGGAACTCCTCAAAATGATCATTTTGCACCTGGAGAAAGAAAGCAAAGCTTCTCACTAATATATAAAAAGCCTTCAACTGTTTATCCAAATTAGAAATAGTTACACATGTTCTTTTTTTTTAATTACACATGTTCTAATTTGCACATAGATATACATTGAGGGGTCGAAGTCCTCAAACATGAAAAACACTCAAAAACACAAGTAGAAGCTTTTTGCTACTTTGCATCAAAATTGTACTTCACATAACAAAGATCATCTAGCATGATATCTTAGTTGCCAAATAAAGACTCTAAGGAAACAAAACAATCCTGTCTTGTGCAGAGAAAACAAAAGTCCAGATTCACAAATGCAACTTTTAGAAAGACATTATACTTTAACATCTGTCAGCAGATCTCGGAACCAAATGAAAAAATCTTAAATGATAGCAATACATGTCTACTTCTATCATTTTCAAATGCAACTTTCGACATGTTAATTCAAAATCTAACCAATGAAAAACAGCACAAGCACAGAGAAAAGAAAAAGCTACCTCCTGAAGGCAAACAATATCAGCCCTGTACCCAACTATTTCACGTAACAAATTCTGTCTGCGATAAGTCCAAGACAAGGCCCAAGGTGGACAATAACTATATAAGTCACTGGCAGCATATGCATCAGCTAAAATGTTGTACGAAAGCACGGTAAATGTTCCAGCTGAAGAAATATCCACATGAACATGCAAATCATTTCCATTCACTGGGATCATGCGTCTTGGAGTTGGGCATGGAGCGGGAATTACACGAGATGTTTGTAGTGTACTTGGATGTCCCACACAAAGTTTAGTTTCTGCATCTACCACAATACATTCAAATTTAAGGACATGACCAATGTCATCAGATGTTGGCGTGTAAACCTTTGAGCGCCCAACCTCAAACCATGTTTCACCGCTTCTCTGTGTAATTCCAGCAGGATATAAAGGTGTCGCTCCATTTCCCAGTCCAGGGTTTGGCTGCAAACCTCCTAAACTAGTATTGATAACACTAGACCCAGTACTGTTGAATCGACCAAAAATTTCTTCGTCCTCATTTCCATTTTCATTAACTGCACTGGTAGCACGCTCATGTAGAACCCGATGATGTTGCCATGCATCAGAAAAACACTTTGGAGAACAATGATAACTCTTTGCTACTGGCAATTTAGCTTTAACACATCCAAGGCACTGCAAAGTAGCTTGCTCAGCAGGGTGTACACTGCAAATTGCAATTTTTCGATCATTTTGTATACGGTACCTGGAAAAAAACCATTGTGGACTTGTCAAAACAGGATAACGCACTAGTACTCCAAATGCACATTAAAATCTATACTTTGAAGCAAGTAACTAAAGTATAAGGGGCAGCAACATTGTATAGGTTACTCCAAGAAGTAAGCAAGATGATAACAGAAATAATCCTGCATATAGACACTGAAAGTTGCCTTGAATCGAAAAACAAGACAAATCTTGACATACAAACTACAAAACATTTGATTCCAAAGTCGTCTAACACAAACAACAAGAGAAATGTTGGTCAAACAAACGGAATTATTCCACTTCCTGACAGTTGATTTGAGGCGATCTGATATTGGCCCATAGATCACGAAAGCAGGCCTCATCCAGCACAGATGAGTTTCTAAGATTCTCAATCATAAAGCAAGAAACAGCACAGATTATTAATGATCCTCAGATGTCCCATTTCCAACAGTTACCGACATTCTGCTGAAAATATAACCTGGACTTGCTCAAATTAGCCAAAAAATGCTAAATAAAAACTTGGTACTCCCCAATAATCAATTACCGAAAGATTTTCCCCAAGCTTTTCCAATTTCCATCCATCCCTGTTAAACAAATACTCACATCTATGCTTCTTGTATCCAGGATATACACAAGTGACAAGTTTCACCAAGAGACACTTTATCAATAAATGTGTTCCAAAAACAGAAGTTAACAGCAACAAAATTGATTAGCAACAAGAAAAATATTAAAGCAGCTCATCTTTTTCTCTGTTGTATTTTAATGCAATCAAAGTTTAGAGACAAGAGGACAAGAAAAATCTTTTCTCAAACTAGTGGATGGAGAACTACTGATTAGGAGAATCTTCGTTATAAGGATCCAAGGGGGGAAAAGAACAAAAAAGGACAGGAATAGTGACCAGCATATATTCAATCAGGATGGCAAAGCAAAAGACATGCCTCCAGAATTAAATGCAAAACTAAAACACCCCTAGTCTTCATGGTAAATTCTCATAGGACGTCCCTAAAATCTATAAATCTCAATGGGTCTAAGAACTGGCAGTTAAACATGCATGTAAAAGCAAAGATGAGAATACAAACACACGTGCATACATAGGAATAAATAAATAAAAACAGCTTAAAAGGTCCATTTATCTTTCTATAATGAGTATGAAGTTAGGGTAACAACTTTCAATCACAATATGAAGTGGACAATTTGCATGGTTTAGCTGCATGCAATTGTCAATCGCCTTCAGATGCACCTGCTAAACATGATAAACTCCCAGAGATCGCCTTTGCTAAAAGGGGGCTTAGACCAAATAAAGCATGGGGACGAGAACAATGAAAAAAAGCATAGCCAACCACATATAACTGGAATTTGGCTTAGATGTTATTGCTGCTGATGTTATCTTATATAGATATTTTCATTTTCATAAAATGTTCAGTTTACAAAATAAAAATTGTAAACAGCGACAAGGATCATCTGTTTTTATTCAACAGGTTCATCTTCAACCAATGAGCAACGAATCTTGACTCAGGAACTATTATGCTCAAACCCAAAGGAAGAGGAGTCAAGCACTAAAGTAGTGAACATCTAGCCCATGTTCGCAACATGAACTGGAAAGAAATCTAAAGTTAAACTGCCGCATCTGGTTAAAGGCTTTGAAGAATGTTTATGCCAACTTTTCGACTCACATTACCAAGAGTGTTATGCAATTTATAACATAATTTCATTTCTTCAGGATGAAATCAATTTTACAATTTAATTTGACAGTTTCTTGCAGGCAACGTGTCAACATCATAAGGGAGCTTATACAGGCAGCTTTAACCTTATTTCCACCATCACAATAAAAAATGTCCTTCAGGCTTTGGTGTTGAAACTTAGTTGAAAACCTTAGCATAGTACGCAAAAGACATACTCAATGAAAAGAGTTTCTAAGATCAACTATCATAGAAATGTCTTATTTAATCAATCCATATGATATCATTAGCAAAATAGAGTTTCGCACATCCAACATTGATAGCAAGCAAAAATAACTCAGTCTGCGCATTTGGAACTACAGGCTAACAACAAAGTCACCAAGCCACTGTTGATATTAGATGGTGTTACACCTCAGCAGCAAATATGCTCCGATATCTACTTCAAACTGAAATCACAAACATAAACAAAAGACATTCCACTAGTCACATAAGATGAAATACTACTAAAGAACAATCAAGTCCATTCCAATGATAAGGTGTAAGAACTGAATTTTCAAAAGCCTGATCTAGGAAAACATGTATCAACCAGGTCAACAATAACTTGTCCACGCAATCAGCCTCCAGTACTATGAGACAATTGTTACAACATTACAACTAAATTTCATCTCTATCATCATAAAATAACAGACTACAATCCTTCATTAGGAAAGTTAAATATCAATATATAGGCCAAGGTTTTTGACGTTCTGCAGTGTCTGCCCATTCGGTAGAGGTTGGGACTCCCAGGTTATGAGCTTTTACAATTCTTGCAGGGGAATTCAGAGACACCAAGGGGTAGATCACTGGAAATGAATCCCCTCACCAAGTTTCATAGTCAGAAGCGCTACAATGGCAAGGAAAGCCCATAATAGTAGCGTAATTAGATCGCAAGGGACTAGAATTATTCGCTGAAATATTGGATAAAAGGATACTAACAATTACGTTAAGCATTTTAAGTCAAAATCTTCCTAGTATCACATTTTCCAAGAATGGCGAAGATTATACATGCAAAGATGTCACTAGCAGGGCACAAGTATACTTACCTATCAACTCCGAGAAGAACTTTCTATTTGAATCAATAAATTGTCCTTTGCTAATTACACAAATCACAGTTGATCCAAAAGGGAAAAAATAGGGAGAGGGAGTAGAGGATACTAAACTCCTATGATTTGTTAACAGAAACTATACAAATAACATACAAAAACAATAAATTATCAAAAATCTGTAGGGCGACTCAAGCAGTTATAGCGCACTGTTGGTAGGCCACGTGCCACAGATGCTTGGTTTTCAAAATCGATTTAACGGGAAAGAAGCGAACAGGATAGATATATTAACTAGCAGTAAGAGAAACACAAAAAACGTGGCAGAGAAATATACCAAAAGGCATGCAACGAAAGCAAAATTACCGTTCAATGCAATACAAAACAAACAAACAAAAGAATCAACCAGAACAAAATACAGAGAACTGATACAACTCTTCTTCATCTATTTGTTTCCAGTAGCCAAGCTAACAGAATTCAACAAACATTTTCCAGCTGTGCAATAACATCCCACTCAATAGCTGGGACCTAAGTATCCATGTTTTATCCTCTTCAAAGTTGTTGTCTCCACTACACGATCAGAAAAATAAACACTTAACCACCTTAACCTTATGATTGCTGGATCGCACTGTGCACTTGCTCATCTTATGTTTAACGAGTAATCATTAAGCGTGTGCATTTCACACGTCAAGACGGACAAAATGAAAATGAAACACATAACCACCTTAAGGTTAAACAAAACAGTACTGTGCTCTTACATCTTAATTGTAAAAGACTTATTCACTACAGAGACTAATTTCTATCACCTGGGCTAGATAGCTCACAAGTCAATTCAAACTCTTATAAAATAAAATAAAAACACAGAACTGCTAGCTGCATGAAACAAATATATAAGAAAACCACACTATATATATATATATATATATATATATATATATACACACACACACGCACACATATCTTCAGCAGAATACATAGGACGGCACAAGGAAATCGATAAAAACAATTTGGAAAAGGAAATGAAACAACATCCAGTAGTGCACCAACCACTTGTATCTCAGGAAATGACCATCAAGAGGAGCAGATTCGGGAACATCATCAGTAGTGACAGATTTATCACCACGCCGCAAGAGCACGTAGGGAATGAGCTCACAACCTACGATGGGAATGTCGGACGGCAGGTGCACCCGCAGCACAGTCAGCATTATTGAATCCAACGACAAGACTCAACCCCACGCTCCCGTTCTACTCTAACAAAAACTATGATTTCTACAAGATACTTCTCCTTTGACAACAAATTACCCAAGTTAGCAGCAGTCACATTACGAAGCGGCACCAAGTGTTGACAGACACTAGGCAGATCCGCCATCAGCTAACACACGGCACCAATCGCCAGCCTTGCCCGATCTTCAAATTCACCAGAAACCTATTTATTCACTCAATTTCAATAGAGTGAAAAAAGCTCAACAAAATTTCCAGACAAACAGCCCGTCCGCCAGGACAAAATCCGACCAAATTTCGAAAATATCGAGGATCTTCGCGTACAAACAGGATAGAGAAAATTGGGGGGGATGTTCAAAACGGAGAAACGAAATTGTAAAACATCGATTGATCGAAAATCGTTTGTTGGATGTTGTACAATTGGGAGAAGTCGAAACTTGTTCGTATTGTGTATAATAGAAGAATGAGGAAGAAATAGAAAGTATAGTGGATGGTTGGATTGATGGCCTTTGGCGGTCTTGGGAGAAAATGAGAGAGGACCGATTAGGGTTTTACAAGACGAACAAAGAGGGAAGTGAAGCCAGGGAGAAGTACGAGTAGCGGTCACAACGTGTAATTTTAACAGCAGAACACCACCCCCTTATGTTTTGATTTTGCATTTTTTTTTTTTCCCCTTTTCTTCTGTTTCCATTTTTCCATGTATTAGATTTGGCAGTTGGCAATTCCGGGTAAATTATAAAAATATTACATTTTTAATCATTATTTACCTTTTTATTGTGGCTTTTCGAAAATTTGCGTAAATGTAATGAACGATTTTATTATAAACAACAAACAACACAACACATTTATTAGAATATAAACAGTAAAAAGACTGAAGCAAACATATAGATCTTACAAAATACAAACACTTAAAAACATAAATTTTATAGGCTATGTGCTTATTGAATAGTGAATAAAAACATGTAAAAAACATATATGGTACATAATACAAATCTATTTCAATCTTTGTTCATGTTTATTAATTCGTCTTATGATTTGAGACTGACACATATCCAAAAAAAACAAGATGGAGATGTATGTGTAAAGAGAAGTCTAAAATAATATGTACATCTATATATGGAGAAATGGAGAGAATTGTTTCAAAAAAATAATTTCAACGTCTATATTATTCGACCCTGTATTTTCAAGATTGATATTTTTATGCATATCCTTTTGATATGTTCAGATTATAAAATTAACAGGTTATCATTTAAAGTTTTGTTCAAAATTCATGCCTTCTACAAAGTTACCGTCTATAATTTTTTTATTTAGACATTTTAAACGTCAACCAATCTATTGTCAGTATTTTTTAAATTTACTGCAAAATATTGCTAACAACCACCTTACGCCTTCTTTTCAAAATCGACTATATAAAATCATCCCGACAACATGTCTTGGCGAGCGAATCATTACCATACTATGAATCATGAGTTCGTCACTCAAAATCCAAACGTTTAGTAAATATTTTTGAGTTTGGTCTATGAGTTTGATTTGATTCTTAATTTTATGTTTTGTGACCGAACGTTCAGTGAAGCCATTTGGCGAATGTTTGGCTTTGAACTTGGTGAAATGTGTTTAGTTGTAACGTTCAAAATTTTCGAATAGAAATATCTGAGCATTTGGTCAGTTACAACCATGATTTTTTATTGTTTTTTGATGAAATAGTGCAACTTTTGCATTTTTAGACATCTCCTTTCGACTTTGAACGGGTCATAAATTAATTTTTCAAGTTAAATTCTACAAATATGTCATGTTAACTTCTTTTTATAAATTGAAGTGAACGCCTTGATTGGAGACCATGTATCCCAAATTTTTTTTCTTGAACACTGAATGTGTATTTTTTTGGGGTTCAATCTAATCCTGGAGTATTTTGGGATGATAATCACCTCTTAAGTTTTGAATGTACACGTCTGGAGTCTTACTCTTGACAAGTATATCGTTAATATAGACTTCCATGATACAACCAATCTGTGGTTTAAACAAGGAATTCACCGCTCTCAAGTAGGTAGCTCCCGCGTTTTCTAAACAAACATACATTCTAACACAACAATAAGTACCTTCGACGGTGATAAACAATGTTTTTGTCTTGGTATTTTTTGGCTATGGCTATTTGGTGATAACCTTTGAAAGCGTCAAGGAAACCAATGACTTCGTGTCCAATTGTTGAATCCACGAGCATGTATATATTTGGAAGTGATAGCAATCTTTTGGGCATGCCTTATTCAAATATGTGCATTTAATGCACATCCTCTAAGATTTGCCAAGCTTTGGTGCCACAACAGGATTGACTAGCCAGATTATATATAGGACTTCCACAATAAAATATGACATTGGATGGCTTACCGACCTATTTGACAATTAACTTATTATTCTCATGAGCAAAGTTTCTTTTATTATAATTAATGGGTTTGATGTTATGATCAGTGTTAAGTTTGTGCAGGGCAATAGTTGTTTGAATGTCATGCATGTCCTCAGTTATCTAGGCAAAGATAATTGTGAATTCTCTCAGCGTATACTGGAGTTGGCATAGCAATTCGGCTGGGATCCAAGTTCTAATATTGATCACATTCTCCGGTCGGTCGAGATCTAAAATGAAGTCTTAGATCGTGTCATCTGACTATAGTTTCTCTTCAATCGGAGGGGTGATATCATCAAGGTTGACGTGTTGTACAGATAATATACTTTTGGTTGCAACAGTATAACTACTTTATGTCGCTTTCATATTTCTATTTATAGTTACCACCCCAGCTTGGGATGGAAACTGCATGCTGACATGCAACAGACAATACAATTGCCCCCAAACTCATTAAGGCCGGCCTACAGATGAGAATGTTATAGGACAACATTTTTTTTACAACAAAAAAATCCACCTACAAGTGCCAATACTTTAGATGTGTTTGATGGACAATGCACCTTGACATTGTTGTTGGGCGCATGATTAACAAGAAGGTCAATTACCAAGCCCGTGTTGTCATACCATGCGAGAATAAGATCATTTGGTTCATAGGTTATATCATGGGATAGCTTGGTTTATTTGAAGGCGAATCGGTTGAAGTTCCAACCGTCCCTGACTTTGCATTGGACCTTGGCAGGACATGACCACCATAAATAGTATAGATCACTACATTAACATCAGGATAAATTGCAAAACCAGTCTCTTCATCCTCCTTATTGTCTTCTTTTCTACGTTGGCGTGGCTTCTCTCTACGGCACATGTCTTCTGGAGGAGGTCGACGAAAGTCTAGCCAATTGTGCACCCGTGATTTTGGATCATCAAGTTGGTGCAGATGACCTTACTCAATGAGATGCTCGATCGCATACGACAACTGTCTGCAATTTTCGTTATCATGGCCGATATCTTTATGATATTTGACGTACAAATTTATTTGTTTTTGATTTCGGCTCCTACAATATGTACTTGATGCATACATGTGTACAGTAACATGCATCAAGTATATATTGTGACTTTGTGGATATATAGTAGACGTCTATCCTTTTCCAATAATAAAAAAACAAAACTAAAAAATGATAATAATCTGCTGTGGGTTTTATTTTCATGCCCTATAACAACGACTCATATACATAACAATATAATGTAAACTAAAAAATATTTGAAGGAAATACATTTTTCATGATTTTATTTCCTTGGTGGAAAAAAGAGGCATTGTATTACATACGAATGTAATCTGATTATTCTATTAATCTATCGTTTATATTCCATAAATATCGTAAAAAAAAGACTATATGAACTTGTCTATCATATTTTCTTACTTCATAAAGTATAGTTTCAATCTAAAGTAACATTAATTGAAGGTCGAATTTAAAAGAAAAAACAATTAAGCGCTAATTTGTCTAAAATATTGTTGCGATTTTGTTAGAGTTCTCCTAATACAATAGGTGCAAATTATTACACAACTCTCTCATTTCTACATATAACGTATCAATGTAATTATAACAAATAACATACTTTACACTTTAGTATTTCAGCTAAGAAATATAAAAAAAAGCCCGATGAGGATTGACCAAATCAATGTAATCACAAATGAAACATCGAGAGCATGAATAAATCTTCTCACAAAATCAACTGCGAATAGTCAGAACTTATATTCTTTTCTTTAACTTCAGTTTATATCACGATAAGTGTTGTTGTGTTTGTTAAAATTTTAATAGATATGAAATGATCGAACTTGATGTGACAGAGCATAGTGCGATAGAACTTATATGATAGCAAATAGGATACACGGTGGTAGAATATTATTTCAATCTAAAACTTTTCAAGTATTAACTATAAAATATACAACCTTAAGAATATTCAGCACAAAAATAATACTTTTGATTTAAAATTTCATAATTTTGTAAAAAAGAAAAATCTTTCTACTAATAAAGTATACCTCCATATACATAACATAGTATGCAGAAATGGATATAACAAATGATTGAGAAGATAAGAGTAAGTGGAAGTCATGGTGTTACCATATAGATGATGCTGTGCGTTTGGCTCAACACCTCGTACAATTGTACATACATTTTTGATGTGAATAAATTGAATCCATTTCCCTCAAAAAAAAAAAAAAAAAAGAAGAAGAAAAAGAAAAAAGAGGGTGTTATCATAACAGTAAATTCTCCGCCAAAAGTGTGATCTTTAGCCCCATTGCAGTAAACAAACAACATACGCCTACATAACGAAGCCTCAATTTTCTTCTCCACCTTTCTTTTCCCTTCTCTCTCTATATATGTTTATATATACACACACAAAACATATACGTACAAATCACCAAATCTCCTCGCCCAAACCCTTTCTTCCTCTAGACCATCATTTTCTAAATTCTTGATTCTGTTTCCTCGATCTTTACTATATCAAAATTCACCTCCTATGATGTTGATTCAATAGATTTCGGTTCGTTCTTTTTTGGGTCAATATCGGATCTATAATTATTTGGAAATCGATGTGGATCATCTGTAGATGCGGATGATTCTGATTCGTTATATTTGACTTGTTGTTTACTTTTTCTTTGGATGTGTTTATTGAGTTTGGTTGGATTCGAATTACTTATCCGGCGGTGGAGATTGGTAATGTAGAAATTTTAGGCTACGATGATGATTGAATCTAATGGAGATTTGCGAAGACAGTGGATTTAGTTTTGAATTATAGATATGCCAGGTATAGCATCAGCTGCATCGGCAGTTGCACAGAGGAATAACGATCCTCACTTCTCCATTGGATCGACCTCAAGAAATGCTCGGCTTTCTTCCAGCAATGGATTCTGGTCTAACCATCGAGAGGAGCTTACTTTTAATCAGCTCCAGAAGGTATACATTTGAGGCATTGATTACTCTCTGCTCATTTATCATATGTATCAATACTGCACGCTGGATATAAATTCATTTGATTTCAAAATTATACTTATGCTCTTATTTATTGCATTCAGTTCAGTTTGTTGGATCTTGGAAGTTGAGGAATAATCTGAGCGTTCATGGTCTATGTTGATTGAAACTGTTTATTGTACTGGTACAATGCATATATGCTTCATGGATCTATTACTCATTTCATTGCCATGTTTTGTTGCCTTCACGTGGGAGAGAGTAATTTATGTAAATTTCTCACATCTCTTTGGAGCTGTTGAATGTATAGGGTCTGCATTTGTACTTGAACTATGTAGACTTCTCTATATCCAGTTCCTAGGATGCCCATTGAAGTTTTATTAATCTTTCTACCAGTTACATTGCTGGATTGACGGGTGTTAGAAATTCCACTTAACATAGGTTTTTTGACCCAGCTCCCGATCCAAAAAATTGCGTAAAAGAAAGAAAACTGAGTAGAATATGTTGTTTGCATTATAATCAATTATGCAAGGCTTCTGACGGTGACGCCTTCAGCGGACTCAAATTTTGTTGTTCTACTTTGTTCTTCTTGCGTTGAAGGGCACATACATCTTCCTTTTGTTGTCTTTGCAATGTGCTTGTCATCCGCAACATAAGAATGTCATTACTAACAGGCTTAGTTTTACATGGTTGTATTGTAGTTTTGGAGTGAGCTGTCGCATCAAGCTCGGCAGAAGCTCTTGAGGATTGACAAGCAAACGCTTTTCGAGCAGGCCCGTAAAAACATGTACTGTTCCAGGTGCCATGGTTTACTGCTTGATGGGTATATGCAGATTATCATTTATGGAAAGTCCCTGCAGCAAGAGGCCTTGTGTAATCACAATACATGCAACAGAGTAGGAGGCCTGAACAAGCAAAATGATAGTGACATTTGTGCCACTGGTGGACGCCCTGATGAAATCCAAGATGCATTAGTTCATCCTTGGGGAGGTTTAACAACAACGAGAAATGGCATGCTCACCCTTTTAGACTGCTATCTACACTCATCATCGCTCAAGGGTTTACAGAATGTACTTTAGCTTTGTTACTCTTTGTCCTGTCTTCCTTGTCGAAGAATTGTGTCTGAAAGTTTTCTTGACACAGGTTTTTGACAGTGCACGGGCCAGAGAACGCGAAAGAGAATTGTTGTATCCTGATGCATGTGGTGGTGATGGTCGAGGATGGGTAAGCCAAGAATGGGGTGGATATGGCAGAGTACATGGCTCAAGAGAATCATGTGCTCTTCATACTGCTAGACTTTCAGTTGAGACGTTGTTAGATTTTTGGTCAGCACTAGGAGAAGAGACCCGGCAATCTCTTCTGAAAATGAAGGAAGAGGACTTCATCGAAAGACTCATATACAGGTACTAGTGGAATATGATAAATTTATCTCTTGAATTTGGGGATTTAGGGATTGTCTGATATCCTTTATCAATGCTTGATGGCCTGGAGGCTGTGACACTTTGTGTGGAGAGAGTGTTCGTGTGTTGTTCAGGACTGAGCACTTAGACAAGAACTGGTACTGGTGAGGAGTATGGAGCAAGTGTAATTCTTCCTTTTCTCGTTCCGGTTTGAGAGGGAGAAGGGGAAAGACAGTGTGGAGCGGGGGAGGAGTTTTAGTGTCATTTTCCGTGTTGGGAGGAGTACTTGGTGAGTTTAGGTAAGAAAAATGCTTGGGTTCATGTTTTTAATGTACTTTTTGCTCTTTGCTTGGCCCCTTGCTAAACCTTACAGGTGGGATGCTTCCATGTACCTATTAAAACACAAATAAGTAAATAAGTATTGTGCATTTTATTAGACTAAATAAATTCTTAGAAGCCCTTTTAAAAGATAAATATGAGGATACATAGTTGCTTGATATAACCATGAAAGAGAACATTCTAGCAGTTATGGAGTGCTTAACTTGTAAATGTTGGAAAGGTAACACTGTTTCTTTAAAAGCCCTGCTCGACCGTACTCTCTCCACATGTTCCATATGGGTGTTAGGAGGCTTGGATCAAGACCCTTATTCCATTGTCCATCCTGGTATCGGTTTCTGATCTCGAAGTAGCTTTAAAATGAATTTAAAACCTAGTACTGAATTAGTAAATGACTAAATGTTCTGCCGCTACGTGTACACCCATAAGGTGGATCTATTTTTTGCAGAACCATTTGTAAACACACGATACTGGAAACATTGTCTTCAAAGGGTGGTGCAAATTCAGTTTAATTGGTAAACTTAAAGCTTGCTGGTGAGAGCCAATGACTCATATGCATATGTAATACAAAACCAAAATCCTACTGCATGCCAACAAAAGATGGCTTGGCCAATAGTAGAACTTAGTGAGGTTAGCCAGTTCAACCTTGTGTTCTTTCCTTTTCTGCAAACACCAGATTAGGTTCCGATATTGTTAATAATTTCTTGTGCACTTTTCCCTGCCATCTTATCCTTATGCTCACATGACCTAGAGTGCCTCCCTTTCCCAGATGGTATGTAAAGTAACTGAACCAAAATAACTTTCTCTAATATTTACTATCCAACCAGCACCAGTGCTCGCTCCAGTATTCTGTCCCATTGATAGACTTTTCTCACATTATAGTGCTTTTAGAACCAGATACCTGATAACGTACATGCAAAGAATGAATGTTCATTAGTGTATACCAACAATATGGATAGGACACATTCGTTTTGATCAATAGTCACCCCTTGATGGAGCCTATTATGGTGCTTGCTCTCTGCCAACATGAAGGCCATAAGATAAAAACATATCCAGGCACCAGTTTCTTCCTCCAAAAGATTCTTTGCCCATTCAACCTTCTGCCCTTGGACCCATAGGGAACTTATTGCACTTTTTGGGATGAACCTTATACTACTGGTTGGCTTCCATATAAGTCGATCTTCTTAGTCGATCAGGGCCGGGAATTCGGGGCTCCTTCCTTCCGACCATTGCAGTTTCTACCCTCGAATAGTTCAGCAACAGTTGACTCTTGCCCGGTTGAGGAATTATTTGTCACGGCATGCGTAGATCTGCTTCTTTTTGAGAAGCTGCAAGAAGTATGAAGTATCTTACGAGCTTTTGGTTGGTTCATGAGTTATTAAGCATTTCATGCTATTAGCAGTAGAAGTTACGAATGGTTCTGAGTATTTTTTGCTAATGAAAATTTGTCCTTGCAGATTTAGCTTGCATCTTGATTGGCTAAAATAGTAATTTTTTGTTTTCCAAACTCGGTATTGCATGCATTTTGCGAGCAAATTAAGAATCTAATTGATTCTGTGTCTCTTTCTAGGAAAGCCATCGTATTGAACAGTTTTGTTTAACAAGATAGTCTTCTGAATACTGCAGGTTTGACAGCAAAAGATTTTGTAGAGACTGCAGGAGGAATGTCATTCGAGAGTTCAGGGAGCTTAAGGAACTGAAACGTATTCGGCGAGAAAATCGCTGTACAACTTGGTTTTGTGTAGCCGATACTGCCTTTCAATATCAGGTGCATGTTGAATTTTGTGTTCAAATGACAACCATTTGATTATCTGCTTCTGGAATTTTGTTCTTTTAGAGGTCTATTTTCTTTAGTTGCTTGACATGGATGATATAACTCTGCATGGAACCTACAACTTAGTGCATAGAGTTTTTAATTGTTTTAGTTTATCAGGTTTCTCATGACATGATCCAGGCCGACTGGCATCAAACATTTGGAGATACTTTTGGGGCGTATCATCATTTTGAATGGGCAGTGGGAACTGGAGAAGGAAAATCTGATGTTTTGGAGTTTGAGAATGTTGGCTTGAATGGAAGAGTACAAGTAAAAGGTTTAGATCTAAGGGCTATGAACTCATTTTATATAACTCTTAGAGGATGGAAACTGGATGGGCGCTGTACTGAACTTTCTGTGAAAGCTCATGCCTTAAAGGGGCAACAGTGTGTACACTGCAGGCTTGTGGTTGGTGATGGTTTCGTCAGTATTACCAGAGGGGAGAGAATTAGAAGATTTTTGAGCATGCAGAGGAAGCGGAAGAAGACGAGGTAGTCCAGTTCCGAAGAGTTCTCCTTTTAACTTTATCCTGAGCTCATCATTTTAACCTGGCAGTTTTTCCATTTTTCCTTCGTATCTAATGATATAGCATTTTGCGTGCTTTTTAGGAGGATGACTCGATGGACAAGGATGGAAACGAGCTAGATGGTGAATATTCCCGTCCTCAAAAACATGCTAAGAGCCCTGAACTTGCTCGGGAGTTTCTCCTAGACGCTGCAACTGTTATTTTTAAGGAACAGGCATGTCTTGGCGAGCTGTTTATTTTGATTTTTAGTTTAATCATAACTATGCAGTTAAACATGTTGATTACCATGAGCTGAATTTTCTACAAGTACATACTCGTCTAAGGTTATCTGTCTACTTCCATTTGTAACTGTGGCAAATCCCTTTTTTTTGGTTTCCTGTTATATATATTAAACAGTTTATTTTATCAATATGAAAAGGCTTCTTATATAAGTATAGTATGTAGAAAAATAGAAGAAATAGAATAGATTTATTATTTATTTGTGTAAATAGGGAATATTGCCGTTAGGTGCTCTGTTCAGTTTGTAGCTTTCTAGGTAAATGTTACCGTTGGATGTACAGAGGTCATCTAGGATATAAGTTGCTTTCCCAGCAACGTTAGTTTTTTTTTTTTTTTTTTAAGGTTCTTACATACTTGTAAAAAGAACAGAGTTCATCCCTCTGTAAAAATCACTACAAATTCCATTGTATAGATTATATTGATAGTAAACAAGAAGCTTATTTCGGATTCACTTAAAGAATTCTTTATAGTATAATGGGGTTTCTTCTTCTGTGTGTTCACGCACGCGCACGTATGTGTATATTGCCATTTTTCTCTTGTAAAACTCTACTTGTTCATATGCAAGAACTTGATATGTAGTCTTACATGATGGTTATCATCTGCAGGTTGAAAAAGCTTTCAGAGAAGGGACGGCTCGCCAAAATGCCCACAGCATTTTTGTGTGTCTTTCTCTGAAGATGTTGGAGGAACGCGTGCATGTTGCATGCAAGGAAATTATTACTCTAGAAAAGCAGGTATGACGCAGAAAATAAAAAATGATGTCAGTTCCCCCTTCTTTTAAACTACACACCACTCCCAAGATGGCTTGACCTATTATTGCTTTAATAGATGAAACTCCTTGAAGAAGAAGAGAGGGAGAAGCGTGAAGAAGAAGAAAGAAAGGATCGGAAGAGAACAAAAGAAAGAGGGAAAAAGCTCAGGAGGAAGGAGAAATTGAGAGAAAAGGAAAAAGACAGAGGGAAAAGGTGTAGTGTGCCAAATCAAGATGGTGTTCTGCCTGATAGGGCAGAGGAGGCTGTATCTGTTAACACAGAGAATGAAACAAACCCTGTTGATAAGGTGGATGCGGCGAGTGAAACAGAGGAAGCTGTTGCAATCATGTCACTGTCCTCAAACATTCAAGACGAGCAGCTTTTGGATGAATTATGTCTGTCTGGTGCGCAAATGAATTCTGATTGTCCTGATGAAGATCTTGCTATTGCACATGATGAATCTGGTCCATCCCCCGTTGATCACTTCAATTATCCTAAGCAGAAGTTCCGTAAAGAAGTTGCTGCATTCACTAGATGGTCCGACCGGCGAAGGTTTACAGTAGTCTCCAACAACGGGAATATGGTTTACAAGTATGAGCCTAAAAAACAAGTCAATCATTTTGATTCCTCAAGGAGTTCTAATGGACTGAATAAGCAGCTGAAAAACAATAGATCTAGCCTTAGAAATGGGGGATCAAAATTGGGCGAGAAGTTCACCAGTGACCGGTATGGATCTCATACTTGTAGCTGTAAACCAATCAACGACAATAAAGCAAATGTTGAACTACAGATGTCTAGACTTGTGAGGGAGAGTAAACCAAATCGGAAGTTAGAAATGGCAGGTGATGTATTTAGACAATACTATCGGCCCAGTCAAGCTGAATATGCAGGAGACAACTGTGGAAGATCCAGAAGTTCTTCTAACCGGGATTCCTCTTTCTCTAAGAAAGTGTGGGAGCCCTTGGAATCGCAAAAAAGACATCAACAAAGTAATATAAATCATGGTTCGAGCTTGAAATCTTCTACTTTAAAGTGTGAAGCCACTGAATCTGATGAATCATGTACTGTGAGTAGTTGTCATGAAGGTATAGAAAATTTGGTTCAGATGTGTCAGGGGAACAAGGATGTAAGGGACGAAAGCTGTGCTGAATTTGAAACTGAGGAGAAAATGGAAAACGGTTTCCTTCCGACAGAGAAGCCCCTGCAATACAAGGAAGCCAGGGAAGGTCATCCTGCCTCAGACTTATTAACCACCAGTAGCTCTTCGAATTCTGAGAATTGCTCTTCCTGCCTCAGCGAGGGTGACAGCGTGACGTTTTCTTCAAATGCGCAGAGTACTGAGCCTTCATCATCGGATTCTGAAGATGCCAGCCAAAACTCAGAAGGAAGAGAACCATCAGCTTGTCCACAAAACGGCTTCCCTGCATATCGAGATGGGATTGAAAAGAAGGACAGCACTGGTGGAAAAGAGCATGCTAAAGATTACTTCACGACCAATGTGGCGTGCTCAAATTCCTCACCTTCAAAAGGTCATGTTAACGTTGAAAATAAAGTAATACATGCGAGCATTGGTATTCAACCTCAATCTCTTCCACCTGTGCATAATCAGAACATACGTATCCCAATTTTTCAATCTCCTGTGGGTTACTACCATCAGGATCCTCTGGCTTGGTCAACTTCTCCTGCCAATGGATTTGTTCCTGTTCCCCATTCTAACCAGTATGTATTTGCTAGTCCATTAGGATATGGTTTGAATGAGAATACACCTTTCACACCCTATGTGCCCCTGCAACATCTTCGCCATCCAATGGTCAGCCGTAGTCATGTGACGGCATTCCAGCCTGTTGTCCACAACAATGGCATCAATTCGAAGGATTATCCGCTGGTACCTAATCTAGGTGTTTCAAGATCAGCACATCCTGAAGCCCATGTAGGCGTTTTTAGAGCAGCACATCCTAAAGCTAATGTATTGAGGATGCCCTCAGTTATAAAGCAGCCCCCGGAAACACATGCAAAAACAGAGGATGGTAAAACTAAGAAGTGCGACAAAGACAAATCTGTTGCTGAAGAAGATAACTTCTCCCTTTTCCACTTTGGTGGTCCTGTAGCTCTTTCAACTGGATTTACATCAGATCCTGTTTCCTTGAAGAAAGAAATTGGTGATGGTACATGTTCAAAAATAACTGCAGGTCAAGCTGAAGGTGATGAAGCCTGCAGTAAGAATACCTCTATAGAAGAATATAACTTGTTTGCAGCAAGTACTGGGATTAAATTCTCATTCTTATGAGATACATAGAAGTCTACGGTGGCTGTCTGAGATGTCAGTCCCTATTATCTTGTGAGAGGCAAAGATTTTGCGTGACTGTGGTTTGATAACCAACGGTTTGAAAATTTTAGCATTACTTCTTTTTCCCTAAATTTCGTTTCTAGGGTTATTTCTTTGTGCCTTTTCCTTTTATTTAGAGAGAAAAGTTTGATAAACTTTCAAATCTTTCAAGAGTTTGTGTGTGAGAACGACTTCTTGTTGCACATTGGCTTCTTCTTCCTGCTTTTCTTGTTTTTTAAAGCAAATTTCATTAATATTCAAGGTACAAAATAGGTTGCCATTACAATAGACAATACCAAAGTTATTTCCTTATTATACATTTTCTTATCATTAGACCGAGTCTAATATTAAGGAGCAATTTAAAAACCTACTATGTGAAGCCATAGAAAGATACTGGTAAAAGTAGGAGCAAAACGTACAAAAGTTTGTCAATCACGCTTTCAAACCAATATAAGTGAAATACATAGTCAAAACGTACAAGGGAAAAGAACTATGATACCTAGCCTATAATGAGGATCAAAATGTGCAAAATGTGGCCAGCCTGGATTCCATAACAGCACAGTTAAGGTAATGTGCAGAAGAACAAAGCCAAAGCTGTGAAATACACAGTCAAAGCGTACAAGGGAAAAGAACTCTGATATCTAGACTATAATGAGGATCAAAATGTGCAAAATGTGGCCAGCGTGGATTCCATAGCAGCACCGATAAGGTTATATGCAGAAGAACAAAGCCAAAGCGTACAAGACAAGGAACTGGGATATCAAGCCATAAATGATGGTCCAAGTGTTCAAAATGTAGCCAGTCTAGCTTCTATAACAGCAAAAACAAGGAATTGTGCATAAAGCAAGAGCATGAGCAGGTTTAGGTGAATATTTTCGTTGAGGGTCTAAGGTTCAGAGAAAGTTCCCACTTGAACTTACTCTTTTTATACCCTCTCCAAGAAGCAGGAGACACTGAGATGCTTTCCAAAATTTCTTCAACTACTGCCACATGGTCTTTGCCCACTCCATCCAGATATAGTAGACCGTTGCTGAGAATCCAAAAAAGAGCAATATTTTTCTGAAACTTTGAGCTTCAAGTGATGCTGTAGGCGAGCTAATAAAGAGTGTTTTACCATGATAGAATCATATCTTTACAATTCATTTGCCTCAATACTGCACTCTACACCTTTGTTGAGTATGGACATTGAAAGAAAATATGATTATGGTCTTTCATGTTACCTATCACACAAGATACATATATTAGTTTGTATCAATCTGCAAGTCAACAGTTTGTCTAATTTATTCATTCTCTTCTAGCATGCAAGCCAAAGTATGATTTTTTAACTTGGAAGATAATGATTACACCAAATACTTCTTTCCCGTTCAACAATGGTAGTAGTGATTGAAGCGCGTTTGTTGCATTTTTCATAGAGAATTTAGGATTAGACTTCCATATCCAAGAATCTTCCCCTTGTCTTATATTTATGCTTCTGCAGGCTTGATTAACTGGATGACTTGATCATCCCATCCTTTTCCATATGGTAATCTCCCCTCATTACCATCAATTATCATTGAGACTCTGGCTTCCTGACTCATATTCAATTTCCTCTTTAATTAAGGATGATTAAGCTTAGAGTAACCCATGGATGCCAAGGGTTATTCCAAAAAGATGTGGTGTCTCCATTTCTTATCATATTTTCAATGCAGTTTGCATACTTATCCCTGGCCCATATGAATCTTTTCCAAAGACAACAATCACAAGGCATTGGCTTTGTGTCATATATAGATTTCTCCTTCAATATGACAACATGTATTCATTTTACCCATAGGATCTCTTTATGTTCACATATGTTCCATATGCTCTTCATGGTGTCTAATTTATTTATAAGAGCCAGATCTAAGATACCCAAGCCTCCCCTTTCTTTTGGCTGACACATAGTTGATCACTTAACTTTAGTTTTCTAGAGCTCCCCCAAAGAAAAGACTTCAGGACTTTCTTAATTTTTCTAATGATTTTTCTAGATAGAAAGTAACATGTTGTCCATCAATACTGCGTTGATCAGCTGTATTCTTACTTTATATGAAGAGGATGCCCAACTATGTACCCTACTGGCTAGTCTATCAAGAAGTACTCCACAACATGAATATGTTAGCTTTCTAACTATGAGCGGAACTCCTAAGTATTTAACAGGCAGACTCCCCAAGATCATTCTCAGAATGTTAGTTATTGTAATATTTTCCTGAGAGCTTATTCCAAATGTGAATAATTCATATTTGTGTAGATTAGGCTGGAAACTAGATAGAGTTTGAAAATCCTCCAGAGCCTTGTTAATCACCATTATAAATTGTGCTATCTGTCTTAGTTAGGATGAATAGATCCTCTGCAAAAGCAAGAAAAGAGAGGCTAATATGTTCACATTTTGGATGAAAACTATGAAGAGCATTCTGAATCTTCCTATTCAATAGTTGATTAAACCGTCGCGTAACAAGGATGAAGTAGCATGGGGATAGGGGATTTCTTTATCTCAACCTTCTTATTGTTTTGAAATTGCCAGCGAGAGACCCATTCAAATTGATAAAGAAAGAGGTTGTGGTTATACAAAGCCAAATCTATTTCATATAATTGTCTGAGAAATTCATCTTCTTTAGGATCATCATTAGGTACTACTAGTTGACAGTACCAAAGGCATTCATGATATTTACTTTGATAGCACAACATTTTGGGTCACATTTTATCTTATAGATTTTTACCAGCTCATGCATAAGAAGGATGTTTTAGATTATCCTACATTTAACAAAGGAAGATTGATTCTCATCTACAAGACAAGGGGGCCGAGGCTTTAACCTATTAATTAGAATCTTGGAGATAACTTTGTATGCTATATTGCAGCATGAAATGGGACTGAACACCATCATTTTGATTGAGTTATCTACTTTGGGGATCAGATATATTGTTATGGCATTTATAGGTAGTAGATGTAATTCTCTTCGAAGAAGAACTCAATATCATCCATGATTTACTTCATCTAGTAGAGCCCAATTCTCTTTGTAGAATTCTATCGTGTACCGATCTAGTCATGGCGCACTATCAAACTCTAAGGAGAAGATAAACTCTTTAATTTCAACTTTGGAGATAAGATGTGTCAGTGTGTGACTGTGGACATCAAACAGTGTTCTACGAGGCCATTGTTTATTTGGCGTAGCAATTAGCGAAGGAGCAGCGATAGCTTCTTAAAGAAGCCAGTGACCATCTACTTTACTTGCTTGTAATCCTCAACCATGTCACCTTTTTTATTTTGCAGTCTAAGTATTTTGTTTCTAGCAGTGTGTGTTTTTACTAGTCTGTGAAAAAATCTAGTATTTTTGTCTCCTTCTTCCATCCACTTAATCATTGACTTTTACTTAAAGAATGATTCCTCAAAGCAAAAGAGACTAGTATAGGTATCCATAGAACTATTAACATCGTTTTGTAGTTGTCTGTTGAGAGGATCATTCAACAAATCAGTTTGAGCTTTTTCTATATTCAACCTAGCTTTTTTTAACTCTACATGTAATTCTCCTAAACTTCTTATTGTTCAACTTCTTAACAGGATCTTTCAACTTCTTTAGTTTTTTTTTTAACCAAACAGACTTGGAAATTTCCTATTTCAACAACTTTCCAACTGTCTTTTAAGATATTCTTGAATGTATAGTGTTTCATCCAACATTTCATGAACTTAAAAGGCTTAAGACCAATTTTTTGGTTTATTTGAATGGGGAGAAGGCCAGAAGAGTGATATGAGATGATTGGAGCTTCATAGTCCAAATGGAAGTGGGAGACTTGACTTTTTCATTGCTCATTAGAGAGTATATGGTCAATTTTGTGTAAACTCTTTTGTCTTCATTCATGTTGTTTGACAATGTGTATTCAAAATTTCTTGAAAGGGTGTTTATCGTATCCGTATCATTAATCTAATCAGTAAATTCCTTGTTTGCATTTCTGTCAATCCTTTTCCTTTTTTTCTTTGACTATCTAGACTGATATTAAAATCCCCTATAATAAGCCAAGGTTGATCCCCATATAGTTGGTACCAATATCTCATTTCTCTCTATAGGTCTTTTCTATTGCTCCTCTCGTTGTATCTATATACAACAATAAGGATAAACTCTACATCCTTTGAAGAGATTAGTTTAAGTTTACAAGTAATGAACTACTTATTACTATGCAAAAATTTCACTTCGAAAAGGCATGGGTTCCAGAATATCCAAATCATTGACACAGTATTAGGCAAGGTACTATGTATCACCTTCCAATTTCTATTACATTCCTTGTCATGTTTTCAAATATCCTTTGTATTACCTTAACTTCAACAAGTCCTATAAGACCAATATTCTCTTTCCTGATGTATTTCTTAACCTTTTGATGTTTTAGAGGAGAGTTGAGTCTTCTAATATTTCAGCAAGCTAGATTAATCATCTTTGGATTTGGAACCTTTAGGTTTATCCCTACTTGCTCATTTGCTATACTGCCTAATATGAGGTGGACCTTTGTCCACTTTCCTTCTATCCTCAGTGTCCCTCAAACCCGAGAGGTCCTCACTTGCAACCCCTTTGGTTTTGATGAGGTCTCCTGATAGAGAGAATACCTTTCCTTTTTATAGGTATAACAACCATTATTGTTGATATTTTACTTTCTTCCTTATCCAGATCCTGAGGATCAAAATTATCTAAGAAATCCTCTTCAGAAAAATGTGCATTTTGGCCCTCAACTTTATCTATGTCAGGATAATCCTCTGACTTTGCCTCATCAGAAGAATGAGAAGAAAGATACACCTTCTTTCTAGCACTATTCTGCTAAGTGTGACGAGGACTGTCATCTTGATCATCGTCCTTGTTTGTATTGTTTTTTAACACTTCATCTGATTCCTCTGGACCTGTATTTTTCCCCAAACTTGTAAAAGGATTAAATTTATTAGTAGTGCTTATATTAGTCATTGAAGAGATCATGTGATTGGTTTCTTCATATTTATTCTTTTCCTTTTTGTTGAAAGCTTTCTGAGTGGGGCTTCCCCTTGATGAGGAGGCAGGGAGATTTTCAGGGTCCTTTTCTAGTTCTTTTCCATTTTTGGTTTGTTGCTTGAGCGACAGGTTTCTTTCATCATTTGTCAAAATACCCTTGCCTTTTGTATGTAGTCATTTGTTGTTGTCCAGTCGGGAATTGTCTTTGGTTCCTTGCATTTCTATTCACGTTTGGAACTCTGCTATCCATCCACTAAAGGTTTGTTCATCCTACTTTGCTCATGTGTAGTTTCACAAATATTTTGCATTTCTTACACTGGATGGGCATCCATTCATATTCTACTTCTGGCCAAATTTCTTTTCCTTATTCGTCTATGATCTTTAATTTTTTTGGCAGGCTATTCCCTACCATTATCTCAATACAAATTCTTGCATATGCTACTCTTGTTTCAGTAGTTGTAGACCTATCCATAAACATGGGCTTCCCAATCATTGTACTCAGTCGTCCTAGAGTTACTGGGTTGAAGTACTGCAGATATAGGAAGGGAAATCTCACCCATACAGGAATGACATTCAATTTTAACCTTTTGATCTTTTTCTCTGAGTTCCAAGGCCGAAGCACTTTATTACCAAATAGTATAGGTGAGAGATTTAGAATGTCTTGCTTGCTAGTTTCAGACTTAAAGGGGAATAAGAACAAGTTCTCAGTCCAATTTTTGCGTTTTCAGAAGCCATTTACTGAGTCATTTCTCCTCCGATTTTGCACGAACGATCCCTTGTATGTTCTCAAAAGAGTTCATATCGTGGACATCCGTCCATTTTGTGATGAAATAGAGAATAGGTAAGTATCCCGACCACTTTTCACGGCGGCCGAAGTAGCCAGCGTGACCGAAGAAGTTACTGAGGTTTCAAATCCAAGGTTATTGTAGGTAGAAGACGAATATTTTGATGATTGAGAAGGGAGGAGATGCGGACGAAGAGGAGAGAGAAATATGTCCGTTGCTGTAATTTTTGTTACCATTGGAGAGTGGGAAGTTTAGAGAGACAAAAGCAAAAGTTTTAAAGAGACAGAAAGCTGTCTACTCTAAAACAAATCCTCTGTTGTGCCTCTTCCTGCTATTCTTGAATAATCATCTGTTTTCAGTTTCTTTTTATTATTGAAACTCGATATTTGAAGGGCACAAACCAAGTTCGTATATGATCCTGTTATACTTGTTTTGATGTGGGATTGTCACATTTTTTCCCGCCAAAATAGTGGAATCCACTGTTAACTCCTTATCATAGTCGCTACTCCTAGTTCATCTCAACTTTCATTGTGGACATATTGCGGTCTTATGCAGATTGGTCGTTTTCTCCTTTATGCTTGTTCCTGCCTCCCTACCCTCCCCTCCCCCTGAACCACCCAACTTAAGATATGCCAACGGCTGAACTCCTCAGGCTCATGGCCTGAAGATTGTAGGTTCAACCTGGCTGCCTAATAATCTGAGATGCTGGCAAAGTGGTAATCAATTCTATCTAGTTCTTGAAAAGTAGCTTAACTGCCTTTTTTTTCCCCTTTGAAAACCAGTATTAATAATATTACTAATAATCTGATAGGACCAGAAATAACAAAATGACTTGCATCATACATAAAAGTGCCTGAATTCTGTACTTATTCTTTGCCCTAGTCTGCATACTAGACACTACATCATACGCGCAAGCAGACGGCATAGAATCATTTAACTTGAATGGTCAATGGATCCTTTAAAAGAGATCAATGCTTCGCCCGAAAGTGCAGACCATTTCGTTTCTTTGTTAGTCTTTTGCTATGTAACATATAGCTGATGAGCAGTAGCCTAACACAGACAGTTCTTCCCTCACGGCTTTTAGTTAATCGTTCATTGCATCTGACTAAGTATTCTCCTTTGGTGCTAATCTTCAAACCCGGAACCTGAGCCTGGGTATTCAACTTTGAGCTGTCCCTGCATTTTATCCTTGTTTTGGCCAAGGGTCTGTACTTTTGCTGCTGCTCCTGTTGTAACATCATCAGTAAAGCATGAAGCTTGGTTTAAGATGACGTGCCAAAATAATAATGATAATATCCGAGGTTTGAAATGGAAATGTTCAGACGCCTCCTCAGCATTATAATCAGTATAAATTATACTCTACACTCTCTCTTTCAGTGTCATGCTGTGTTGGTACTCTTTTATACATGTCATGGCTCATTATTCTAGACTTATTCTAGCTTCTCCTGGAAACTAATTCTAGTACCTTGCTAGTGAAGTGATAAAGTGAAGAATTGAAATAAATAATACACAAGGATGATATTATATATGCTTTTTTAGGATGGCTAAAATTCTGGAAGTTTTTTTTATTACAACACAATCTGGCGCACCACTGAGCAATGCTTTCATATTGTTATCATCATACATAATAGAAAGTTAAAATTCATTCTGCCATTGGATTGAATTTCAAAACTGAAAGATAAAGACCAGGTTTGTCGACATATCTATCTACTGTGAACAGATGATCTGCAGCAACTGCCTGCAAGGTCATCTTGTCTGGCAACTTCGACACAATCATCTCCGGATACTGTTCTTGTTGCTTTTCGACCGTCTCCCTTCCCTGGGGGTGACTAATCACAACTCTAGCACCTAAACAAATTTCAGTCAAAAAATATGATAGAAGAATAATCATGTCAGAGCTCCATATAGCTTTGTTGATTGTTTTGTTTCTGTAGAAAAGAAGATGAAATATCTCAATAAGCGTTCACAAATCAAGCAGTAAGCAGTTTCTCAAGCACTCGGGCGCCAAGGTTCAAGTAAGCACAGAAGACCGGAAATAAACTAAACATGAACTCTCATACTCCTCTCTTATACACAAGCAGCAGCTAACCAAAACTGAACTTCACCAAACTCAGTTCCAGATTCACACGGTATAATTAATCGGAAGACAAAGCAACAAAAAAGAACCAGAGATCAAAAGATATGATACATAAGAACAAAATGAACTAAAACTGTACCTGGCAGACACTGCTTGGCAAGTACTTCAAGAACCTGAGCAAGTGGAAACGGTAAAGCAGGGAGGCAATAGAGATATATAACATCAAACGGTGCCCACTTCTCTGGTAAATAGATCAGCTCTCCTTGCCAACATTTGACACTGTCATGTTTTTCTTTGACGCATGCCAGTATAAGCAGCGATTCATGGACCACAAGCAATTGCTGGAATGAATATGAATTAACGATTTTGTCCACAAACCCCTCAGATCCAATCGAAATAAGAACTCTTGAAGTTTCCCCGATTTCCCCAGCCAGAATGATCTGCTCAGTTGTTTGATTATGTTGCTCTTCAGTTTTTATGTCATCAACTTCCAGAAATGACCAATCTTTCTCAGCCAAATCTTCAAAACTCATCACAGCAACTGTTCCTTCATCTGCAGAAGCCTTAGCTCTAGAAACTAAGTGATGACTCCAAATGGAATTTGTCCAATTTGGTGGAAATTTCAACGATGCTGATGAGTTCTTGAAATCATTTAAACAGTTTTGCGTACAGCAAGTTTGATGAAGTTGTAAAGAGGGGTCAGACCTTGATCTACAGAATGATGCTGAAAGGGGAAGGTAGGAGGTGGATGATAATAAAGGACTCATGATTTAGAAGAATACAAAACCCGTGTAAATATGATTATAGGTCTGAACAATGTTGTTTGTCTAGCACTGCCAGTCAACACAGTCAACAAAATTGCAATTTGTCATTCCACTGATGCATCAAAATAAATTTCCAAATTTCTTTCATGCCCTGCCAAACAGAATTAAGAAACAGTTCATGAGATAGTGAAACAGGATAAGATAAGTGAAGTACGAGAGGCGAGAGCGAATAAATTTTAAATTAACAAGAATTCATCCATGGTTCCATACCATCAGCGTCAAGAAAAACAATAAAATAAAATATAATCAACCTATATGGTGAAGCATGTATTGATCTTTATGTAGACAGAAGTCTGAAGCTTAGGATACTCTTCCATAGAGTATCACGCTATAGCTGTTTAGGTCTACAAAGCATTGATCTAATTAAAGCTTGAAAATAAAGAAAAGTCAAGACAAGCTCATTTCCAGGTCTTATATGATTTCAAGTTAAAACGGACCATCTAAAACTGCACTTAACTAGACCATTATTTCCACAAATGATTGCTTTCCAACATTTCATCAACCAAATAGAAAGCACGCAGTTCAAATCTTGATAGAAAAGTTACATCTCCTTACATGTAAATGAGATTATCTGTAATCAGTGAGGGTAGAAGATGAGTTTATTTCAGGATTGCGAACCTCAAATCTATCTGTTCAACACAGGAGGAAGAAAAATTCGCCTAAAATATAGGCAGCCAAAAAGTAAAAATAAAAATTAAAAATAAGAACAGCATAAAAGCAATATGAACTTGCTGAAATATGGGGGAAAGTACTAATTTATACACCCAAAAAGCTGTAGAATCCCACAAATCAAAATTTTCTGCAGCACCCAACTGGATAAAAAAAAGGTTTTCGTCCCTTTTCTCGTTTTTTTTTTTTGGGGACATTCAATTGCACATCCAGCTAATGAAGAGAGGAAAGAATCAGAAGAAGCCAAGAGCGTAAAGAATGGGAAGAAATATACCTCGGGAGCAAAGATACTCTGTAGGAAACGAAAGGACAGCCGGAGCGAGCAACTTCCAAGTTCTCCAGTCGTTAATATGGCCTGAAACCGATAAGATTTTCCACTCAAAATTGAATAACTTCATGGTTCAACCAAATGTTATGGAAATGGCATGTTTATAAATGGAATTATGAACTTTTTTTATCTAACTATATTTTTAATTATTACATAAAACAAAAATTGAATAACTTCATGGTTCAACCAAATGTTATGGAAATGGCATGTTTATAAATGGAGTCATGAACTTTTTTATCTAACTATATTTTTAATTATTACATAAAACAAAAATTGAATAACTTCATGGTTCAACCAAATGTTATGGAAATGGCATGTTTATAAATGGAGTTATGAACTTTTTTATCTAACTATATTTTTAATTATTACATAAAACTTTAAAACTTTGAAATTATAATCTTTCTTTAAATATTTTTCAATTTGTTGCACTAAATGTTATTTTTGCATAATTATCGATGATTTGATAATCAAGCTAAGGACGCTTTAAAAACTAAAATAGATATTTAATACAATAAATTATAAAAATTTGAATAAAATTTGCATTTTTAGAAGTTTTGAATATTTTTTTTTTGTAACAACTGAAAAGTATTTTGATAAAAAATAATTTACTATTGAGGCGCATGTACAAACTATCCTTCATCGACATTAAGTGCTTATCGTTTGAAGGTTGCGATGTGTGTTCACCACCGACATCATTCGAATATTTTTGCATACGACCATAAAAATTTCTTCTATTTTCATACAATAAATCGAACTCCTGACTTTATAGTTAAGAAATAAAATGAGTTAATCACTATATTACACCTCATGGTTGCTCTTGGGATATAGTTGTTTGTCTGGTATTTACTCTTCCCAAATCCTAGTATCGTTGACAAATACTGAGTTCGATTGATTGATTGGTTGCCCTTTCTCATATTCATTCTCGCTTTTAACTTTGTCTTAGGAAAAATACACATGTCATCCTTATATAAGGTTTTAAGGCCAACATGAGCAATAAAAAATTTTAGATCTTTTTTTATGTGTACATACATAAGCATAAAATACGGTAAAATTAATTTTGAAAAAACTAATAATGTGACTAAACTCAGATTGTTTATAATCTTGCGGGTGATGAATATAAACTCTATATGTTGTTCCCTGATTCCATGCGTGATAAAATATAAGACACTACGTGTTATTTTTGTATAGACAGTGTTACGACCTATTGGTAAAAC
>AP025061.1:1024415-1034524 GCA_036186865.1 Eustoma russellianum | reverse complement strand
TATGTTGTTCCCTGATTCCATGCGTGATAATATAAGACACTACGTGTTATTTTTGTATAGACAGTGTTACGACCTATTGGTAAAACTGATGTTTTACATATCATTATTCTAAACTTAAGCCGATAAAGTAGCATGTCGCGTATTGCAAGTAATCAATTATGAGTATTAACAGTTGACTGATTAATCAATCTTAATATGACAGAGTTTGTATTGCTGATCTTATAAACTCACATAGGACCCAAAGGCATCGTCCTTTACCTTAAACCGGTCTCTAAGACATAGCCCAACTGGTTCTTGGTAGGAGTTCTTAAAAAGGAGGTCAGAAATTTAATTCTTGCTAAAACAAGATAGGCCCTTTTCAGCCAATGCATAGTGTGTGAGCTTTCTTGGCCTGTAGCTTGCCTGCATGTGCTGGGGGCTCCTTATACTGACTACTAGTATATGACCAATCTTCAGTTAGCAAGCCGTTGGATACCTAATTTACATCCTTACAGTACCTTTGCGACTGGATGTGCCAGAAAACTTACTTGGGATTCAAACTTTTACCTTAAACCCTCGAAATGGCCATTTTTTGGAAGAAAGATTTTGGCTTCACTTCAGAATGAATCATAGAGGCTATGGGTTGTTTACGCTATCCAACTTTCAACAAATTCGAACCATCGTCAAAGTCCGATTGAAATGGGTGAAAAACCGTGCTTTAGACCATATAATCGACGTCCAAACGGAACTCAAAGCCGCTTGCCTCCTCAAGGACGCCATTGTCCGTAGCTCCACTGGCTACTTAACAGCAAAGACTCTCAATGATTCTCAGAAACTATTGGGGCTCACCTTTCCAACTTTGCGGTTTATCCGCAGATACCCCACTTTGTTTCAGGAGTTCCCCCACCCCAAATGGCCTTCTTTGCCTTGTTTTGGGCTCACGGATATCGCCAAAATGTTACACCAACAGGAATCGAGAGTTTATGAGGATTTTCAGAGCGATGTTGTTCAGAGAATTTCCAGGCTCCTCATGATGACCAAGAACAAAATGGTAAACTAATCTTTTAAAACTCAAATCTTTAGCGTGTTTTTCAAACATTGTATAGAACTCCCCCCCCCCCCCCCCCACTTTTTTTAATAATTGAACGGGGGATAGTGGGTTATAGGGTTAAAGTTTCAATCTTTGCAGTTTTTAAGTGATGCCATCAATGGGGCTGCTGTATAGTATACCTATTATTATCATGATTTTTCTAGAAAAATTATGCCATTATTTGTGTTACAATGATTTTCAGATACAGATTTTTAGAAGTGATTAGTCAATTGGCTGCCTATTACAAGAAGGAATGATGTTTTTCACACAATATCAAGGAAAAAAATCTTAGCTCAATCCTTATTGACATCTCGTGTTTAACTATTTTTTTATGCTTTTATAATTCCCCACTAAGGACATGAATGTATTGTGGCATAAATAAAGTGGCATGCTTTCGTTATTTCTGCAGGTGCCCCTGCTGTCAATACACCAATTAAAATGGGATTTTGGTTTTCCGGATGACATAGACAAGATGTTGGTGAAGAAGTATCCAGATCAATTTCAAATTGTTAAAGGATCAGATAGATTGGCTGTTCTGAAACTTGTCAAATGGCGGGAAGAGTTTGCCATTTCTGAGCTGCAAAAGATGAATGAAAAAAGAATAAATGATTGTGAGGGCGTTGCTAGAAGCAACAATCACATGTACCGGGATTTCAAGAGGGGAAAGGCAGCATTGGAATTTCCTATGAGTTTCCCAAGAGGTTATGGGGCTCAAAAAAAGGTGAAGGTCTGGATGGACGAATTTCAAAAGCTTCCATATATTTCTCCATACGAGGATTGCAGGCGAATTGATCCAAATAGTGAACTTATGGAGAAAAGGGTGGTTGGTGTTTTGCACGAGTTTCTGAGCTTGACGATCTACAAGAAGACTAAAAGAAACTACTTGAGAAGCTTGAGAGAAGAATTGATTCTTCCCCACAAATTTACTCGAATATTTACGAGGTATCCAGGTATATTTTACCTCTCACTTAAATGTAAGACAACTACCATCACATTAAGAGCGGGATACAACAAGGGGAAACTGGTGGAGCCACACCCTCTTGCTCGTCACAGAAGCAAGTTCTATCATGTGATGCGTACAGGGTTAATCTATAGAGGTAAAGGCATAAACCTTTTACCTCAGCAAGATTGTTTGATTGATAATGAAGAAGCAGAGGATAATGGACAAGATGGAAGTAATGAAGATGAGATTGAAGATGGTGAAGAATTCTATGAAGCTGACCCATCGGATCTGGAGACAGGATCAGATGAAAACTAGAATTATATCGGTTCTTGTCTGTGTTAAGTAAACACAAAAACTCGGGTTCACAGGTAAAGATATACCACAAATTTGTAATCTTACAGAAACTTCTCCTGTGTTAAAATTCCATCTTTTGGTTTGTATTTATCTTTGGAGCGTATTCTAACAAAAAGTTCATTAAGTTTTCCGGTGTTTGGATTGCCTCACATTGAGCAGTTGGAAAAAATTGTGAAGATATCTGCAGTGTCCAGCTAAAGGGATCTTATCACAATGCTGCATTGTGTTTTCTGGGTTTTGAGGGCCTGAAGTTGTTTCTGTGCATCTAATAGAGATGGGATACTTGTCGAGCCCTTGGTTATGGGATTCCAGTCCTAGGATGACCGGCTATCTTTTAAAGATACACTGAAAGGCTTGGTGTCATAATGGAATGCAAATCTTTGAGATTGTAGTCCTTATGTATGTCAAAATCTATCGTGCTTTGCTTGGGATCAGAATATGGTCTACGTTCTGCTATCATATGTTAACATTGGGAGGAATGTTTAACCCCAATAAGTCACAGCTCATCAGAGAAAACAATCTCATTGAAAGTCAATGATATTTTATCAGAAGTACCCACTTGTTTCTGAAGGTAAGTGATTTGTGGTTATTATCCTAGATATTTTTGTGTACGGTTATAGCAAATATGACTTGGAATTTCATGTTTGATAACAAAGGAGGAAATTATGACTTGGAATTTCATGTTTGATAACAAAGGAGGAAATTATCGAATGTGGTGGTTAAGGTCATCACGAAGGTCATGGCTAATAGGCTAAAGGAGGTCATCCATAAAATTGTTGATCCAGCACAGTGCGCATTCACTCCAGAGAGACATGCATCGGAAAATATTATTCTGGCCCAAGAAGCACTCCACACCATGAGGGGCAAGAGGGGGAAGAAGGGCTATATGGTATTCAAGGTGGATCTAGAAAAAGCGTATGATCGGGTGGATTGGAACATCCTGAACAATCTCCTCACAGCTGTTGGCTTTGGCAGCGATATGATAGAGCTTATAATGTACTGTGTCACCTCCGCAAATTATCGATGCTATGTAATGGACGTAAACTGGATGCTTTTTGCCCTTCACCAGGAATTAGGCAGGGCGACCTACTGGCTCCGTATCTATTTTTACTTTGTATGGATGTCCTAAGCCGATATATTACAAATGCCGTCAGCGCAGGCACTTGGAAGCCTCTTCGCATGTGTCGTGGTGGTCCTGTGTTGTCCCACATCTTCTTCGCTGATGACTTATTTTGTTTGGTGAAGCCACGGAACAGCAAGCTAAGGTCATGTCTGATATTTTGCAGCATTTTTGTCGGATCTCTGGACAAAAGATGAGTATATCGAAATCCCAGCTTTTCGTTTCAGGGAACACGCCGCCAGCTGTGACTCGGGCCATCCACCACTGCTTGCAAATTGCACCGGTGGAAAGTTTGGGTTGTTACCTTGGGATGCCACTTTTACATCAAAGGATCACATCTAGAACATATACATTCCTGTACGAAAAGCTGAAGAAAAAGCTGGCCGGTTGGAAAAGTAAGATTCTCTCTCAGTCTGGGCGGGCACTTTTAATCCAATCGGTCCTATCTGCGCAGCCCTCTTATGCGATGCAGACATTCAAATTGCCTATGGAGACAGTTGACTTACTTGACAAGCACATCCGAAGATTTTTCTGGAATGAGACGGATAAGGATAGGAATCTACATTACCTGTCCTGGGACAAGTTGTGCCAACCTAAATGGGGGGGGGGGGGGGGGGGGGCTCGGTTTTAAGAGGCTGCCAGCTTTAAATATAGCGTACCTTGCAAAGATCGGATGGCAGGTGCTTATACAAAAAGACGCCTTATGGGTTCAGACACTTAAGGCTAAGTATTGTTCCCCTCTGGATGATCAGCGATCACGGAATGTGTCGCTACTGTGGCGGGGATATGCTCCACAGCCAAGTTCTTGAAAGAAGGACTGGATACTTCTAACTTCTTACATGATCAAAGGTGTAGAATACGATGGAAGGGGAATCCCACAGGCATCTTCCGTATTAGGGATGTATATCATATGCAAACGACTCCAGTGGAGGATGCACATGAGAGGGGGTGGAAACGGATTTGGAATATGAAGGGGCCATTGAGACACGATATGTTCCTTTAGTGTGCACGACATAGAGTCTTATCCACGATGGACTTTCTATACAATAGACGCATTTCATCCTCCGCGCAATGTGCGCAATGTGCTGTTTGTCACGGTGACGGCAAAGGACAAGTACACGAGATACGGGATTGTTGGTGGGCAATGGAAAGTTTTTGTTCCCACCGCAAAGCGGAGGGAATTCTCAAGGGCGTATTCCATTCGAGATTGGATTGACATGAATCTAACAAAAGGGTTCGGTAATGGGTTTACTCAGATCGGCTGGCGATGTGTTTTGTGAGGCCGCTCACGGAATTTGGTACTGGCACAACAAGGTTAAACACGATACACAACAAAGATTTCCACCGGTAGGTACTTTTGTGAGGGATGTAGTGAATCGAGTTAAAGGGGTATTGTTAGCAAATCATGTCTCCATTGTTTTGTTTAGATAACTTTTTGTAAAGGTACACCTTGATGTATCCTTTCTTCAGAAAAAAAAAAAATACTTTCTGTCCGAGGAGATAAGCTTGAGAAAATAAAAAGAAGCTAATTAAAATCTGTCATAAAGCTCAAAAGAAGGAAGTAATAGAAGTTTTGTCTTAATACAAGGTAGGTATAACAAAATGTGTTCTCTAAGATCATAAATATGCACAGATTGGGGTTACTACCACAACTAAAAATGATATCGGTCTCTAATCCCAAGCACTCGTGACTCCAGGTCCAAAGCTCCCGCCACTATTGCCGTAGCCACCCCCTCCGCGGTAGTCTGTGCCCGAACTGCCCCTGTTAAAGGAAGAATCGCGCCTAAAGTCACGGCCACCAAAGCGAGAACCACCAGACCGCCTGTTCTTACCCCCACCATAGGAAGAACGAGTTGCATAGCGAGCCAGCCAATCGGGCACCTCTTGATTTGCCTCTTGCATTAGTTCGGCCAAGGGCTTCGCCATTGACATGTTGTTTTCGTTAAAGAAAGCTGTTGCCAATCCTGTTTTGCCTGCACGACCAGTTCTTCCAATCCGGTGCACATAATCATCTATGTCATTCGGAAGATCAAAGTTGATCACATGAGCAACATGAGGAATATCAAGACCACGGGCTGCAACATCTGTTGCAACTAAAATAGGCGTATTTCCAGTCTTAAACGACCTCAATGCATACTCTCTTTCCTGCAAAAGGGGGGAAAGAAAAGAATGGCCAAACTTCTTATTGTAAAAGCACATGCATGGGAATCTGGCTTCAATTCTTAAAGAGCCCACTGAGCATGATAAGACCACTGGCTTGATAACTTGAAAAGGGGGAAGTACTTCCTAAAATAAAAATGCTTAATTACTAGCTTCATTGTTTTTCTTGTCCTTAACACCGAAGTTTTTTCTTTTTCTTTTTGTTGCTTCGCTATGCTGACACATAAATATTAAGTAAAATAAGTTGATTAATATTAATAAAGCAAGTTTCTTGAACATATAACCAGTGCAGCTTTATTACCATACATACTCATTCTTGGTGCTTTTCCATTTTCTTTTCGATAAGTGAAATGTTCTTTTTGTAATTATAAGTAAAATAAGTTCATCAATTAATACCTGCTACCACATAGAAATGAATCAAAGAAGACCATCCAATAGGTCAATACATGCTGGGATGGAATCAGTTGCCTGAAACTTCTAACATTAACCTTCCAAGTAGACAATGTCAACGATAACAAACATGGGGAAACAATAAACAATTGAGCAACAAGTCTCTCATTCTAATCACCTTTAGCATTGGTCTCCAAGTATCGGTAAAAACACCATATAAGTGCACCTAGGCCCTCCCAATAGTCGTCCCTTCCACAATGTTAAAAGCAATTAGGGAAAAGGATCTACATCAACCTAGCTGGTGTTATTTGTTATAGAGCACAGAGAAGGTGCTTTTCTAAAAAGATGGTGTTCGTTTTACAAGCCGAAAGAACCACTGCTTACAACCTTCTATCAAAGTAATTTGTTATGGCTTTCCATTTTAAGATATCAACGAAAAAATAAGATATGTGCAGCCTAGAAAGAAACTTTCACATAGAGATAACCCTCACAAACATAGCTGAAATTAACAGCATAAGGTAAACCAGTATGATACAGGAGAAAACATTTGTTAATGGAAAAAGTAGCAGCATCAAAACTTCCTCACCTGCTGTGTCCTGTCCCCATGAATAGTAGTCGCAGGAAAACCATTCCTGCACAACCAATTCTCTAAAGCGTCTGCTCCTTTCTTTGTTTCGACGAACACTAAAGTCAGCGACTGCTACAAAGACCAGAAGATTCAAAAAATTAATCAGTTCCATCCAATTGTTAGATAGTGAATTCATGGAGTAGAAACACACCAAAAGCCCATGCTGAACCCATTTGTTTCCTGCAGCAACGTAAATCTAGCGACGGGAAAATAGAGATTCCATTCCTTATGATGTCAAAGCAACAAGCAAAAAAAGAAGTGCATCATTTTTTTATTTTCTTTTTTTTTGTTGCTCTATGAAATAGGGTCAGATACTATCGACACTGACAACCTGAACAGTGAAATGAGTTGGTCAGAGTTAGTCGGCACAAATATTACCATGATGGATGACCATAAAAACATAGATCAAACACATACTTTTTGCTTCTATCTAAAGGAAGACAATATAAATTAATCAATCCAACAACAGGACTGGATGGATAGATATGACTAAGCAGAGCCCTGCACAAGGATAAAAATTATGAGAGAGTAGAAATGTGGCGTAAACAATCTCATTTACCTTGCTCTGAACGTCATTCTCCCTCTGTGCATGAAGGAGATCCATAAGGTGGCTTTTCTTATCATTATCAAGAACATATTCAACTCTCTGAACAATCAAATCTGTGCTAGAGCCAACACGACCCACCGCCAAAAATATATAGTTTGAGAGAAAATCAGAAGCCAATCTCTGCCCAATACCAAAATAATTTAATCCGTTGTCAGTACCTTTTATTTTGAGTAAGGAAGAGAGGGAGGTTTTTTTTTTTTTTTTTTTTTTTGGGGGGGGGGGGGGGGGGGTGGGGGAGACAGCAGGCAATGGAAGAAAACAAGCATAATTCCGGAAACAGAACTAGAATGTGGCCCTATAAGTCAATCCAATCCAAGAACTCTGGCAACCGAGAGAATTAATGTGAATCCACTATCAAGAAAAATCATTAAAAAAAATCTACAGGTGAAGAGGGCCATGGCTTGAAAACTAGACATGCAAATGGAGTAAGAAATTTTGAATAAGTCAATCCAATCCACCATCGATTCAACAGATAAAAGCAATTAAATTGCTTAAGCTGCAAAGGAAATGGTCATCAGAATTTATTTTTTTTCAAATGATGTAGAGTTGAACATAAGTACACTACATAAAAATTGTACAGAAATGGAAGCAGATAGCCTCATGGAAAATTTGACCAGTACGTATCAATATTAAATTAGGAGCTGCACGATTCATCTAACAATTAAAATGGGGGAAAAACACACACACACACACTTGGGGCAACCTGTATCTCCTTCGGAAAAGTTGCACTGAATAACATCGTTTGTCTTCGACCACGTGGAGGCATATCCATTTGTTCAACTATCTTTCTGATTTGCGGTTCAAATCCCATATCTAGCATACGATCTGCTTCATCAAGAGCTAAATACTTTATCATTTGTAGTGAAACTTTTGCTCTCTCAAGCAAATCAACTAATCTTCCTGGTGTGGCCACAAGAATATCAACTCCTCTTTCAAGTTCTCGCAGCTGCAAACATTTGGCATAATAAATGACAAGCCCACACAAGAAAGTACAGACATTGAGACTACAATGAGCACCATGGGACTAGTTAACCTATTTGTCCTCTAGAATCGAAAAACTGGTTCACATTGGCATTGATAGAGCCAGAAAAAACATAGTGTACAAAACTAGATACCCACACACCTTCATAGCTCTAGGAAGCGAGATAAACCAGAATCAATAAATAGTTTCAGCCCTTCCAATAAATAAACATGAAATGATGCCACTGTAGAATGCGTAATAGCAACGTAATCATAAAAACACTACCTGCTGGTTTATTGGTGCTCCTCCATAAGCCACCACCACCCTGACACCTGTCTGATAAGCAAACTTTCGAGCTTCTTCATGTATCTGGAAATGAAAAAGGCCGCAAATAATCAGACGCCAAGATTTTACAAGAATTACATGTAAAAGACATAGATGTTAAAACGTAAACCTGCATAGAGAGCTCTCGGGTTGGTGACAAAATAAGAGCAAGCGGAAAAACAGTCCGAGTACCACGTGGCCTCTGTGGGTAACCTCCCGTTATAATGCCACTAATAATCGGGAAGCAAAATGCAGCAGTCTTGCCAGAACCCGTCTGAGCACAAGCCATCAAATCCCGTCCGGCAAGAGAGATGGGAATTGCATGACGCTGAACAGGAGTTGGTTTGACATACTTGCACCTCCTAATATTTAAATTAAGTGCCTCGCCTAAATCAATTTCAGCAAACGTGTTAACAGGATGAGGCACATTATCCCCACTAGTCTCCACGGGAATATCTTCATAAGCATCGAAATTAATTCCTGAACTCTCCTGCTCATCAATAACGCCTTCATCATTCGCATCCACATCGTCATTGCCAAAAGGATTCGCCTCCCTCTCTCTCCCCCAACCTCCACCTCTGCCTCCCCAGCCACCACCGCCACGACCTCCCCCACCATTACCCACTTGTCTAAACTCATTCCTGGGGCCAGCCCAGGGCGACCCAGCAGCGGGTCTATTATTCCCAAATCTACCACCAGCAGCTGGTGGTCCACTAAAAGACGAGGCAGGTGCCTCGAAAGCCTGTGACCTGTTACGAAGGTGTGGGGGTACATATGAAGACTTGAGGCCACCAGAAGCTCCTACGTGGCCATTATCTGGGAAACCAGATGCAGCATTCTCAACCGAATCCGCCCACGAACTCCTCATTGTTTCTCGATCTCACACAACCGCAGCAATCAGAAAACAAACAGGGACCAAACTTTATCGACACCTGTCAGCAAACCAACAAAGCAGGTTAATCAGAATACATAAGAAATCGATGAAACAGGAAAAGAAAAAAGAAAAAAAATCAAAATGGAAAATCGAAATCCATAACAACCAGTATCCTTACTTGATTGAAGAACAATCACCAAAACAATAAAAATAAAGTAAGCAAAACGAGGCGTTCAATGTAAAGAACCGAGAAATCCCTGATCCAGAGATAAGAAGGATTGCTGGTAAGCAGAAGATGGATGGAAAACCAATTGAGTAAATCCTTATTGGTTTGAAATTGTCGGAGAAGCAGACCCCTGAAACCCTAAGAAAAGAAGAGAGATAGATATAAGAGAGAAAAGAAGTAGAAATCGGATACTTAAGCAAAGCGTCAATATTGTGGGATATGGAAAACATGTGAAAATATGGAGAAACCGAGTTGAATTTCATCCTCCAACAACATTTACTTGTAGTCTTTTTTTACTTTTAGTGGTAATAAAACGTTTTCCGAAAACCTACGGGAAAAAGACAAACATAAATATCTAACCACACCATCTCCTGCCCCTTTCGCCTTACTACAATTTCTAGATTCTCGTTCAAATTACCATGGACAAAAAACCATATTCTGATTTTTAGTTTC
>AP025061.1:907327-1023924 GCA_036186865.1 Eustoma russellianum | reverse complement strand
TATTTCATGAATGGTAATAGAAAATACTAACAGTATAAAACAAAAATACGATGTCACCTATTGCGGCTGTTGTTTATTTTAAACCTATTTTTTACACTTAGTACTAGTATAATTTATATCAGAATAAATTATGAGTTTGAAAATTGTGTTGCTTATTTGACTTGCCGTACTTTCAAGCTCTACAACACCATTCCATTCATCAAAAATATATATATGTATAAGACTAATCCGTATAAAATTATATATACCCTGTAAATTAAATAAAATTATTAAATATTGATCATAATTTATAATGGGCTTCCTTCTTTTTTGGGTTAGACGACTGAGTTATTGTTGTGAATAAGAGGACAAGGGGACACCACGAAGGCGTCAAATACAAATTGAGGTGATGACAAACCCTTGAAATGTCAACACACTAATCATATTGTCTGGCTTTTTGTTCAATTATTTGAATTTCCACCTAATAAAACAATTTAAATGGAAACTAAACGGCCCCAAATCAAATGGAGTATTGCGTAGGATACGGTTTCCTTACCACATCATTCCCTTTTATAAATAATCAATCAGGTCCTTTTTCTCTGTTTCAATCAATCAAATTATTATTTAATATTACCCCAAAGTCCCAGCAAATCAGCATCAAGTGATTAAGCTTAGAGGAAAAAATTTTCAAACTTCTTGGTCGGTAAGTGTACAATATATGAACGGAAAAAATCCGCACACAAGGAAAACAACTGCAAGACTTACACATAATCATAAAAACCATCAAAATTCAATAAAATTGAATGTCTTGAGGGACACAATGCTTACTGGGTACGTATTCATCAAGGGTATAATATTCAACCTATTTAAGGTTGAAAGCAGTTTACAATTGGTATTGATTTTCCACAATTTAGGAGAAGTCCAATTTTATCCTTGGCTGCTTCTGCGGAGAGCGTGCTTATTTGCAGGACACACTCTGAGGTTTGCTTTGATATATGTGTGCATAGTTGATTTTCGATACGACCGTGCATATTTGTTTCCGTCTCTTTTTTTTTTTTTTTTTTTTGCTGTAGCTTATAACGATGCCGCTCGAATCAGTATCAAAAGATCAATTTTAGCTATTCCGATAATCTGGAAAATCAAGCGTCTCTTGAGCATGGGATCCAAGAGGCATGCAGTTTCGTGAATATGCAAGAGATAGAATTAAAGAAAAGAAGCAAGAACATAAAAAGAGGTCAGCCATCAATTCAGTTGATATATTATGGCGATTCTTGAGCTCTGGAGTTTCAGACGAAGAACTTGACAACGATGCCGTGATTAGCTGTGTCTTGGCCGGCCGAGACCACCTCTGCTGCATTAACATGGTTCTATTGTGTAAACGGAACTCGTTTTTCACATATCCGGCTATATTTACCACAACTTTGATTTTGAAAATGCGTTTTCTTTTTTAATACTTCTAAATCTGTGGATCCATATGCTTTTTTTATGTTTTGAAGGAATGATTGCATCCTCAAGTTGGGTAAAAAAGCAAAACTGAGCGAGTAATATGGTCCTTGATCTGTGAATAAGACATAATTTAAGTCGTTGAGGTATATGCTTCAGAACTATGCGGTATTAATTTAAATTTTTGTAAATATAAAGGTCTCTTCCTCCTACGCTAAAGGCAAGTCACAAGAAAACAATTGCACCGTGTTTGGACGGCCCGAAAAAAATGATACAGATCTTTTTCCAATTATAGTTAAATTGACATCTTCCTCTTTAATATTTTTTTCCCTTAATAAGGTCTCACTTCTCTTTGTAGCAATGAATTCCTGTCCTGTATTGCAATCAAACATATTTGGACAATTCATTATCGTCATGTCCTTGTATTCGCTTCTTTTGCTCCCACTCTGTGTATCCTTATAAATGTGGGCTTCTATGTGATGTATTTGTCTATTTTAAACCAAGTTTTTTGTATTTGTCTATTTTAAACCAAGTTTTTCAACTCTTTCTCATTAATTTTGTAAGTCATTAAGGTACTACTTCGATTGATAAGTAAAATAGTCGAACCAATGCTCAAATTGTTAGTACTGTGTATTAGCAAGTTGAGGAACCACCACATCTAAAACTGTTCTAACTGCAACATGTCTTTAAATCTAAACCTACATTCATCCCGTGCACTTTCCTACTTCGCAGTTGCCCATTAGTTATTCATGCGGCCTGGAGCTGGCGCAATAATACAGTGCACCAGGCCACTGAACCCGGGTATTCTGCCTCACATATGGCTACAAAAATCCTACGAAAGGTAAGGGAATTGGAAAAAGCAATTGAATTGGAAAGAGAGAAAGAAGGAATTGGATGAAGCAGCTGAAAGGGGGGATCTGTGGGATGGGCACTGAGGGGGAATTGGACGGTTGGGTGCATTGATGAGGGAGGTTGGAAATTGAAGTTGCTGCTCTGGAATTGCATTCATGGAGGAGGATTTTAAAATTCTTCTAGAGCTTTCCGGGTTTTGGGCCTCACCGATTTGGCCCTATTTTGGGACTGCATTGCTAGAATAGAATGGAGTAGATTGACTAGGCTTTTGATTCCTACACTCATATGGACTTGAATGTAAATGCGTTGGGCCTGTCCCTTAATATATAATATGATCCGCAGTTTTGCACCAAAAAAAAAAGAAAAAAAGAAAAGCAAAAGGGTGCTTGCAAATGCTTGTGCTCAGTCCCTACTCAATAAACAGGAGCAGAATGTGTGAATATATCATTAAAATTTATATTTTCTTGAAATGTATCAACATGTTTTTTAAACCATTAGAGGTTAAAATACTTCTTTCTCCTGGTTCTTTGTTAAACTCTCAGACAAGGAGAGGTTATCGCTAGCTCTCTTTTCTTCTATATGACCCATACCTTAAGTTTCCATCTTTTCTTATTGTCATAATGCTTCGAATTCCTTTTTTACTGAACAATTTCCAAATCGGACGCAGAACACAATTCCAGGACATATATATGAAAAAGGCCACTTTTACATGAATAATCCCCACCAGTATTCCTCTCCACTCCCCCCCCCCCCCCCCCCCGAGCCCCTTTTTTGCCCCTGTTTTAGAAAAAATGAAGATCAAGGAGAATGAAGGACCATCCTCTGGAAATCATGACTAATGTAACCAAGTTTTACACAATTTCAAAATGCATCAGATTACTAATTGACAGTCATGTTATAGCCTAAAGTGGCTTAATCTTGCACATTTTCAATCCGTCAGATCCTAAACAAGATTTGATGTAAGCATAAGCATTTTATCTCAGGGCAGTCACTCTTTAACATATCACAAGCTAAAGGAGAGAGAAGACAACCTTCATATAAATATCCGATGGACATTTCTGATGAAGAGCAAGTTTACATTCAGCCTCTGCCAAGGTGTGAAGTTGTCTTAAAAGTTCGCCACCACCCCTACAGTAGCAGGACCACAATTAAGACACATGCCTTCATAAGGATATAGAAAGTCCAAGTATTAAAATTAGAGATATGACTTATTCATATGAAGGAAAATGTCGTGCTTATTAAGTTTTTGTTATCAGCTAGAATTCAGACATAATAGGGTGTGGGATTAAAGGCAACTAACACTTACTTCCGGCTTCCACCTGTCAAAAGTCCGCTAGGCTGAAATATATCTCCTTCAAGATTTACACTTTCCAATATCCCTGTTAAACGCCACCTATATACCACCCAAGCTGGATTACATGGTGAATATAAACAGTCAAAGATGCCACACAATCCTAAGATTATCAAAACAAGAGGATATGCCGATTGTTACTGTTCAATCTTAGTTTAATTACAATGTAAATTAAACATCGAAACTACCTCACACGCAGCATCAATTGTTCTGCACACGAAGGTTGAGCCAAACACATACTCCATTGCACTCTGCAAAACTCAAACGGCAAGATTAAGATAATGTGAAGCATGGTTCTCCTTAGTGGACAGCTAGCAGTCATAAGGATGCAATACTGCAATAAATAAGGAGCCTATGTACAGCTGACAAGTCGACAAAGTTAAGATACTGTCAGATTTGGGCATAGAATGCAGAACCAGCTTTAAGAAATCAATTAACATTGTCAAAATGTAAACATGCCAACTGCAAAGGACCAAATTAAATTTGCAAGAAAAAAGGACATTGCAGCTTACTCTCACTTCTTTATCATATCCCACTAAAGAGAGTGCTACCTCAGCATTTCCTCCGCCAACCTGTTCATAAAGAGAATAAGTACTCAGTGAACTGAGTAAGCCTGCAAAAAATGAAAAAAGAGAAAAAAGTTATATATTGCAAGGACCACTTGAGATGACCAACCAATCTGATTGCAGAGTTGCGAATCCTCGATGAGATAGGGTTCTTTTGAATTTTATTCAAAGGAATAATCGTAACTCTCCTCCGGAGACCAGTGTTGTCAATAGCGCGAGGCCCACTGTAGCGCGACGGCCAAATTTTTGTAGCGCATAGCGCCGTAGCGCGCGCTACACGTATCCGAGGCGCATAGACAACTAATAAACTAAAATATTAGGTAACGACTATAAACATAATATAAAATTTCATAATTGTTCAAAAAGTTTAAGCACAGATATAATTAAAACATAGATAGAACGTAAAAAAAAATTGTTCAAATTGTTCAAACGTCCAACATAGCTAAAACTAAAAGTAATCCAACATAGCTAAAACTAAAATTAATCCGAATCATCAAACACAAAACCTTCATTTTCTTCATCCTTTTATCTTCTACATCGGAAGCTAGAAGATCAATTTCTTCTTCTTCATCTAGAAGCACACGAGAACTTGCATTTACCGAACTTGAACCTTCACCCCTAGCAACTTTGATGGATCTAATGCCATAAATAGGATCGTGAACACCGGCAGCCTTACTAATCACGTTCCATCTCAATAATGAACCATCATCAAACACATAATTTGATGGGATTGTAGCTTAGGCTTTATTATTTAGTTTTTCTTTTCTTTTATTTTAATAAATGAAATTACTATTTTTTCAAAAAAAAAACTGAAATTATTGACGCCCGCGCTTCCAGGAGGTTGCTACGCTACATGACCTTGTAGCGATTGATCTTGCGCTACAGACAACACTGTCGGAGACCACCATTCTCAAGAAGTTGCTTCCTGTATTTTCTGTGTCTACAACAATATTGAACAACTTTCCACCAGCAGCAACCTTCAAGAGTTCCAACAAAGCTCAAGAATGAGATTTGGATGCTTTAACTTATTTAATACAACAAACATTGAATGCGTACCAACCCCTAGAGCAGTCATAGCTGAACTATCCTTCACTCTAACGAGTTTAGCAACCACGCCTTTCACTTTTGACCTATCAAAGTTTTTTATAGGCTCCTTGTATGTGAATTCTGTATTAGCCAGTTGCGATGAAAGAATACAGAGTTCATCATTTACCTGTTGCACCTTCTCTAACTCTATTGCACGATCCTGCCAACATAGACAGGGAGGGGAGAATAGGAGGAACGAATTTCAGAAACATGAATCATTAAGTTAAAAAAAAAAAAAAAAAAAGTGAGCATCAGGGTCCACGCTAATTAAAAAAAACATACTTTCTGAAATGATTCCATCATACACTCCTTGTAAGGGAGAGCCTCTAAAGCTTGTTGGATATTTTCCATATCATTTTTCATGGTTCTAAGCTCATTCTCGATAGCAGCTGCTTCTTCTCGCTTTGAAAGTAACTTATCACTTTTCTCCTTCTAACTCTTTCTCACAGTGAGTTATTTTTGTTTCCAGCTGTTTCTTTCAACTGCCACTTTTGCATCACCGAGTTGATCTTCAAGGCATTTATCGTCATTCCCGCTGCTTTTACCAACTAAGACTCCCTAAATAATAATTCCTTAACTTCAGGCAGCCTTTTAGCTAAAAGTTGCTATTTTTGGTACAGACGAACAGTGAATGTTACCGTTTTGACACCTGATACTTCTTTTCATGGTCATCCAGACCCTTGGATAGATCCTCGTATTTTTTCTTGAGATCAGCTGCCCCATCTTCGCTGGATTTTAACGCATTAGCCTTGTCGTCAGCAGATTGCTTCAGCTCTTCGAGATTTCTATTTATCTAGAATCAACAGGGTATACATTCTTGAATTGAACTAGCATAAATGGGATTAATTTGAAATGAAGCACTTAAAATTCCACATATTCAGCAAACATTTGAACAGAGGAAAAATTATGTTCATTTGTACCTCTTCAGTCTTCTCTTTCTCTGCCATGAGACTATCTTCTTGATTTTTCAGCACTGTTGCTTCTTAGACCAAAGCTTGGGAAAGTCTATCAACTCGATCTGACAGGCGTTTCACCTCACCTTCCATACTTGCCTCCTTTTAAGCCGTTAGTTTTGATGCAGTCTCTTCCATTTCCTGGATTTCATTCTGCATCCTTCGTATATTGTCATTGGAACCAGAGATTTTGGTTCTAATGTCCTCTACCATCTGTAATGCATTATCTCTGATCTTTTCTGCTTCAACATATTCGTGAGCAATACAGAACCATCGGGGCCGATCCAAATCTGTTTGCCCAGTGCATATACTGCATTCTCTTTTTCCTTAACTTCTCCAAAGCAGGGAGTATTTCCTCGTCAAGCAGCTTATCAATCTAATCTACTTTGCTCTGCTTTTTCTCCAGGGTTTTCAAAGCAGCCCCTTTCTTGTTTTCATACATTCTCGTCCCAGCAGCCTCTTCGAGCATGGACAAAATTTCAGGAGGCTTCCCGTTCAGAACCTTAGTAATGCGGCCTTGCATTATTAGAAAATGTGGGTTGTTCACATTTAACTACACCGAATGAAAAAGATTCTGAACTCGGCTAGGCTGTGCCAGGTGCCCATTAATCAAATACCTGTTTCTTCCACCAACCACTATCTGCAAAAGGTGAAATGCTTCTAAAATATTTCTCTACTGAATATCTAGCTAAAATTGCATTTCCAAAAACCACAATAAGAGCCTCTATTTTTTTCGTCCTTTTCTTTTAAATGTAAGAGTCAATCTTCATAACGAGTTGCATCTAATAGATGAAATATCTTCCTTGCCTTGTATTGATTTCAATCAAGAGTATAAGTACAATGTTGTTTCCTATAATGCTCCACTAATCATGCTATCGTAATCACGCTAATTATGCTAACGTATCCTATCATTATGATACATGATATTAACATGTGCTAAATATGTTACAATCATGATATTAACATGTGCTAAATATGTTACAATCAATGTGGATCATGAATACAAAATATTCTACACTTAATATCAAAATATTCGGCCACTTAATGCAAGATATTCGGCCATTACACCCCCGCAGTCGAAGCGGGAGGTTCGCGAACGTTGAGACTGGATCGAAAATCATCAAACAGAATACGTGGCAGTCCTTTTGTGAAGATGTCCGCTAATTGATGGCGTGAAGAAACATGATGCACGCGAATATGGCCCTGAGCGACTTTTTCACGGACAAAATGTATATCCATTTCAATGTGTTTGGTACATTGATGTTGAACGGGATTACTAGAGAGATAAACTGCGCTAATGTTGTCGCAGTAAACCAAGGTGGCGCGTGTAAGAGGGCAATGTAACTCAAGAAGGAGATTTCGAACCCAACAAGATTCAGCGACAACGTTAGCAACTCCTCTATATTCAGCCTCAGCACTGGAGCGAGAAAGTGTTGGTTGACGCTTAGATGACCAAGATATGAGGTTATCACCAAGAAAGATGCAATACCCAGATGTTGAGCGACGCGTGTCGGGACAACCACCCCAATCCGCATCAGTGTAGCAAAGAAGATTATTGTGAGATGATTTGTATATATGCAAACCGAAATGCAGTGTACCTTTGAGGTATCGTAGAATACGTTTGAGGGCAGTCATATGAATATCACGTGGAGCATGCATATGAAGGCATATTTGTTGAACGGCGTAGGTGAGGTCTGGACGCGTAAATGTGAGGTACTGAAGAGCTCCAGCTAAGCTGCGATAGAGTGTGGGATCGTCAAAGAGGACACCTTCGTGTTGGCTGAGCTTGGCCGATGTATCGACAGGCGTCGAGAGAGGCTTGCAATTCGCCATACCCGCGCGATCAAGTATCTCGGTGGCGTATTTTTGTTGGTTGAGGAATAAGCCATTCGAATGGCGGCTAACTGCAATTCCAAGAAAGTAACTTAATGGACCGAGATCTTTCATGGCAAACTCGGAGGCTAGAAGGGCCATTAGGCGTCGGCGAAGAGTATCCGAGGAGGTTGTGAGAATGATGTCATCAACATAGAGAAGTAGATAAGCCATGTCGGGTCATGATGATAGATAAATAAAGAATGATCACAACGACTATGAATAAATCCAATAGAATAGGCGTAATCCGCAAATCGTTGATACCAGGCACGGGGAGCTTGTTTTAGGCCATATAGAGACTTTTTGAGTAGACAAACATAGTCAGGATGAGTGGGATCACGGAACCCCATAGGTTGATGCATATAAACAGTCTCCTGAAGGTTGCCATGTAAGAAAGCGTTTTTTGACATCGAGTTGATGAATGGGCCATGATTTGGACAACGCCAAATGTAGAACTGTACGAATAGTGGCGGGTTTGACCACGGGACTGAAAGTATCAGTACAGTCAATGCCTTGTTGTTGAGAGCGTCCATCACCTACAAGACGAGCTTTATGACGCTCAAAAGAACCATCAGAACGAGTTTTATGACGGAAAATCCACATGGAACGTAAGATGTTAACATTGGGTGGACGGGGAACTAAGACCCACGTGTTATTTTTAATAAGTGCATCAAACTCATCATGCATGGCAGCATACCAGTTAGAATCACGAAGTGCTTCGGTTGGGTTTCGAGGAAGGGGTGAAGGGGAGGATGTGACATGAAGATTGAGAGGGTCGTTTGGGTTTGACAATTCCATGCATGCTACGGGTTGTGATTGTACGGATATGGGTGGGGGCGGTTGAGGGGTTGGGGGGCGAAGGTGGGGTCGGGGAGGGGGGGGCCGAAGGGTTAGGGGCGGTGGGGGCAGGGGCGATGGTAGGGGGGTTGGGGTATAGTAGAGGATTGTGAAGTGGAGGGGAGTAATCATCGTTGAGAAAATTATATGTAGGAGGTGACGTAGAAGAATTCGTAGAGTAGGGAAAGGTGTGTTCGTCAAATATGACGTGACGAGAGATGAGAATTTTACCCGTAGAAAGTTCATAGCATTTGTACCCCCGGTGATTAGATGGATAACCCAGAAAGATGCAAGGAGTGGAGCGTGCATGGAGTTTGTGTATAGTGGTTGAAAGTAGGAGTGGATAGCAGAGACATCCAAATACGCGGAGATGGGAGTAAGAAAGAGTGGTGTTATAGAGAATTTGTGTTGGAGTAAGATTAGATAGGTTTTGGCATGGGAGGATATTAAGGAGGTAGGTGGCCATGGAGAGAGCATGGTGCCAGAAAGATGGTGGAAGACCAGCGTGAATGAGAAGGGTGCGTACGATATTATTTATGGTACGAATAGTACGTTCGGCTTTACCATTTTGAGAGGAAGTATGCGGGCAAGATAGGCGGAGTGTCATCCCATTTTGATTACAGAAATTATGAAACTGAGTGTTTGTGTATTCGCCACCGTTGTCACACTGCAAGCATTTAACAGAGAGGCCAAATTGAGTGTGTATATATTTGTGAAGAGAAATAAAATGAGAAAACACTTCGGATTTTTGTCCCATAGGAAACGTCCATAAGAAGTTAGAATAATTATCAATGAATAGAACATAATATTTGTGACCTGTTGAACTCAGAATAGGGGACGTCCATACATCACTATGTATAATGTCAAACGGCATAGATGTTTTATTCATAGAATCAGAAAAAGGCAATCGAACATGTTTGCCAAGTACACATGAAGAACAGGGGGCTTTATTACAATTTGAATTTAAACTGATACGATCGTTGGTGCGTAAAAATTCGAAAACTGAGCGACTAGGATGGCCCAGTCGATTGTGCCATGTATCAGCAGAAACAGACAATAGGGCCGATGGGGAGGGTGGCGGCGATGGAGTGAGTGGGTAGAGATCACCAGTGCTATTGCATCTCAGAATTTGGTTGCCCGTATGACGATCCTTCACAGAGAAACCAGAAGCATCAAATTCAATGGAAACATTATTGTCAGTGGTAAATCGACGAACAGAAATAAGATTCTTGACTAGTTGAGGAGCATGTAGAATATTGGATAATTGGAGAGGGGGTAGGGGCGGAGGAAGATGTGTATGACCCGTACCAAGAACAGGAATAGAGTGACCACTGCCAACCATAATTGAGTTTGAAGGAGACTTATTAAAATAAGACGAGAGCATACCTGAGTTGGAAGCCATATGGGAGGTAGCGCCGGTGTCCATGTACCAAGTAGGTTCAGGGGACTGAAGGGTCAGGGTGTGCATGGCTTGATCGATATCAGTAGGAGTATATGGGGAGAAATGGTGCGATGCGGCGTGGGCTTGGGATGGGCGAGGACCGAGGAGGCCGGGTTGAGGTGGGTTTGGCGGTGTAGAGGGAAAGGAGGGATAGGGGCATAGAGGGGTGAACCACGGCTGGGATGCCATCGCCATGGGGAATGTGACTGCCATGGAGAATAGGATTGTTGCCATGGAGGGCGGTTAGAACGGCCACGGCCGCGGCCGCGACCACGGCCACGATGGGAGGGTCCGCGGAAATGGGGACGGGTGGGCTGGGAGTAGGAGGGTGGGGGGGGAGTGCGGTGGGGGGTTGGGAGAGGTATGTTGGTTTGTGGTGGTGGTGTTTAGGGCGGTATCAGCAATTTTGGGGCAGAGGCAGTTTGCTGGGATTTTCGAGTTTCTTCGAGGATAAGGCGAGAGCGGGCCTCATAGAAAGTGGGAAGTGGATTGCTTTGTTGAATGATGGTGGCAACTCCGTCATAATTTTCGTTCAAGCCACTGACGAGTTGGAGAACAAGGCGTTGATCAGAGACAGAAGAACCAACATTAGACAATTGATCTGCAAGAGATTTTAGTTCTTGACAATAAGAGGAGACGTTAGAAAAATTATCAAGTCGTGTGTTAGAGAATTGATTTTCAAGATAAACAGCACGAGAGTGTTTGTTATCTTGAAATATGTTCTGGAGATTGATCCAAGCTTTCTGAGCAGTAAAGTCCGGAGCAAGAATAGTGTGCAGTAAGTCGGTAGAGATGGTACCATATATCCATTGGAGTACGATGGCATCGAGACGACTCCACAGTTCTGTGTCTTCAGTGCTTTTGTCTGTGGAGGAAGAAGCAGTAGATGAGGGGGAAATGATGTGACCGAGCACTTGATACGCTCGACAGTGAATTTTGAAGAGTTCAGACCAAGAAGAGTAGTGGCTTTTCTCCATCTCAAGAGTGATGGGAATGAAATTTTTGATGTTGGTGACAGCAAGTGCGGGATGAAACTTGGTGTCAGCCATTTGAGATGATAGAAATTGAGTGGTGGTGAGTGAAGAGCGGCGGTGGCGGGCGGCGGTGGTGAGCTGCCGGCGGTGGGAAGAATGAGTGAGAAGAAATTATGGCTATGATACCATAATAGATGAAATATCTTCCTTGCCTTGTATTGATTTCAATCAAGAGTATAAGTACAATGTTGTTTCCTATAATGCTCCACTAATCATGCTATCGTAATCACGCTAATTATGCTAACGTATCCTATCATTATGATACATGATATTAACATGTGCTAAATATGTTACAATCATGATATTAACATGTGCTAAATATGTTACAATCAATGTGGATCATGAATACAAAATATTCTACACTTAATATCAAAATATTCGGCCACTTAATGCAAGATATTCGGCCATTAGCATCAAATTCTTGGACAGGCTACTTGAATTTTTTAAGAAAAAGAAGGTAAATTTAGGCCCCAAAATCAACATGAAGGCTCCAGATGTCAAGGAAACAACACATATACAAACATATCCACACACTAAACCAGCTAAAGCCATCTTAGAAAGTTTGATTCTTTGGGATGAGATGAGGAAAATTACATGTGAAGACAAATAAAATGAAAGCATGCATCACTATACCAAGTTTATATGTTCTAAATTGAGTTCATTTTCGAAAGAAAAACCTGGCGGGTAACAGTAATTTCAGGGCAATTTGCACAACCCAAAGGGCTCCGAGCTCGATCCGAATTGTCAAAAACAATGGATACTGTGGCTTTGGTAATCCCTGCTTGACCTTGCTTGTACACTAGCTCCTGCAAATTGGAAGCCCTAACTTGCTGCAAATTGGTAATCCCAATAACAAAGCAAATCGAGTCAAGAATGTTTGACTTGCCCGACCCATTTAGCCCAGTGATTGCATTGAAAAATGTATTAAATCCCGACACCACAGTTCTCGTTGCATAGGATTTGAACCCCTCTAAGCACACTTCTTTAATAAGCATTGCTTACGATTCCAATCAAAAAAACGAACGCGAAATTGTAAACCCTGTAACAGTTTTCGTGCACTTCAGAACTTGAGTGTGCCTCTGAAAATGGAGAAAGAGAGACTCTAAATCTCTATATTTCAGCTTCAGAGACGAAAGATGAGGAAAAATCTTGTTGAAGAAATCGAATTTTCGAGGCCAAATAATCAAAGTGGCGGGAAAATATTTTCGCTTCAAATGAGTATTTCCATCGATACGCTGTGAAAGGATAATCGCCGTTTGCCCACCGTTTCGGTTAATGTGCTAATGTGAACTCCCTTAACTCAACTCAACATCAAGCATTTTCTCACTATATCAAAGTTCACTATATCAAACTTTTTTTTATTTACTTTTAGTTTATTTTATTTTTTTGTTTTTGAGTCGTATTATAAATCCTACTCCGCATATGTTTTCTAATGCATAATACATAATATTCGTCTTTAGAATACACATATTCTAAAACAATCATATCATCTCAACCGTGATTTAGACGTAAACATCTAAAATTATCTCTCAAATCTTATAACCTCCATATAATATATGCTATATTAATCAATTGTATTCAATGTAGTCTATCACATACAATATGGTCCCTATTTGTCATATCATTCTTTATTGTCTATCTACATGACCTTTTTATCTTTCTTTCTCTCATGTTTGACACACACCTCATTTATTGTCCCGCACTGTCTAGCAGATGCACGTACATGATCCATTTGTATGTGTTCATACCATCTTAATACTGACTCTCTTATTTTCTTATCTATAAAAGTCACCACAATCTTTCTCCTTATATATCAATTTCTTATTTTATTATTCATTGTATGTCAATACATCCATCTTAACATTATCATTTACACCACTCGCATTCTTTATTCATATTCATAATTTAATGACTAACACTGTGCGGTCTTACTATTGCCTTGTAAACCTACCTTTATTCTTTAAAGGTATTAACCTATAACAAAGACGCAGTTCTCTACTTTAACCACTTCGTCTATACTATGTTATTCACATCCTTGTCAATTACTCTATCTTTTTGCAGTATAAATTCTAAATGCATAAAACTCTCACTCAGATGAATATATTGGTATAACATTTTCATACAAGGTTCATATATCATTTTTTTGCTGCTAAATTAAATTTCATATACTATGTTTACTTTCAACTCAACACTAAATTATTTTCCTCCGGCATATCCTGTCAACATTCCAGCTTAGTATTAACCCCTTCAGTAATCTCAACCACCAATATAATATAATATGCAAATAACAAGCTCTATGTAACTCTATCTTAAATACGTTGAGTGAATTCATCTATAACTAAAACAAATGATTATGGACTTAATGCATATCCTCTTTGTAAACCTTCTCTAATATGAAATTCTAGGCTTACTCCTATAGTCCTTTCGATTGTCTTTGCTGTATCATACATGTCAGGTTGCATTTCCTTGTCATTGGTCTTTTGTTACTTATTCCATAAAAAAAAATGTTCAAGTTTAATTTAAACATAATGTAAGTTCCCAATTTCCCACCAAAAAGGCCAAAAGAAAGAAAATTAAAAAATAAAAACCTTATTTCGGAAAAGAAGAAAACACAAAGGAAAAAAAAAGCTAAAATATATACTTTGTAGATAATATTTAATATATACTTCAACTATTCTTCCCCTATTTCGAAAAAACTCTTCTTCCCCGATATATCCTCTCCCCTATAAATACCCAAAACAATCCAACTCCGTTTTCCACAACCACTTGCCCATCTTCTACAAGTCTTTCAAACAACGAAATTCCCAAACTTTGTAGAAACCCAGCCGAAAAAGCCTCTTCTTTCTGTTTCCATTTCTCAATACATATATTTCGTCACCATGAATAAAAACCAGTTCATTGAGCTAATCCCCGGTCTGCCTGAAGAAATTGCACTGGAGTGCTTGACTCGGCTTCACTACTCAGCCCTCCAAGTCACCTCCCGAGTTTGCAAAAATTGGCTTGAGCTTCTCCGGAGCGGAGAATTCTATTATCACAGGAAACAAACTGGCCGAACCCACAAACTAGCTTGCTTAATTCAAGCCATCCGAATGTCCTCCGAAACGAAGCAATCCGGGCCACCGAGTTTCGTGTTATCCGTATTCGACCCGGTTAGCGGAAACTGGGACCGAGTCGGCCCGATTCCAAAATATCCAAATGGGTTACCTCTTTTTTGCCAAATTACAAGTTCCGAGGGGAAAATTTTCATCATGGGAGGATGTAATCCGTCGAGCTGGGAAGTTGTAAGGGATGTTTTCATGTACGATTTCACCACTCGGACATGGACTCAGTGCGCAGATTTACCATCAAATCGTTCGTTCTTCGCAGTGGGAGCTGTAGAGGGAAGAATTTTCATCGCCGGTGGGCATGACAAAAGCAAAATTTCGTTAAACTCGGCCTATGCTTTTGACATAAAGAAGAACGAGTGGACTGAGTTGCCTCGGATGAGTGAGGAGCGAGACGAATGCGAAGGAATTGTAATCGGGTCGGAGTTCTGGGTTGTGAGCGGGTATGACACTGAAAATCAGGGTCGGTTCAAGAACAGTGCCGAAGTATTCGACCCTGAAAAAGGTGAGTGGAGGCTAGTTGAGGACGCATGGAGGGTGACTCAATGTCCAAGGTCATGCGTTGGGATTGGAAACGATGGGAGATTGATGTGTTGGTCCGAGTTTGACCCGGAAGTGAGGGTCGCAATCTGTGGATTGGATCTTGAAGACCTGTTGGTGGTCACCGGGACAGCTTACCATGGAGCACCACGAGAGGTTTTTGTTGCAGAAAAGAGTAACGAGGGGCAAATTGGGAAGTTGATAAAGACTCAAGTGCCTGATGGTTTTTCAGGATATGTTCAATCCGGTTGCTGCGTCGAAATCTGATTTTCTCTCTCTCTTTTTTTTAATGCTTTTTCTTTTTTTTTTTACTCTTTTGTTGTGGCTGAAAGAATTGCCATTCTGGTAAGAGAGTATTTTGTGAATAAATATTGATTGATATAATAATTATGTCGTTCCAATCTAACGTACTGTTTTGGTTCTTCTAAATCTCTGCTGTCCTGCGTTGTTTACTTTAATTGGTTGACGGTGATAACATTGAAAGAACAAACAAATAAGACATTATAATAAAAACGGTTGAGCAGCGTGAATCAGTTTAACATAGTGACGAAATGATAACTTGAAATCAACTACACAATATGCCGAAATTTCAACAGTTATAATGGCGGCTTCCAGCAAATAATGTCTCTTCCTCTTGTTCCTCGTCTTTCTTTTCAGAGAAACCTTTCGAGGGAAATGGTACAAGACAAGAGCAGAACGGTTGTAGCGCCCCGACCCGGACAACGGAATCCGAACCGGTTCACCCGTCGTAGCTTACTGAAAAGACTACAAGACGTCTCATCTCTCGAATACACATCATCAATGACGTAAGAGAAATAAATGCGGAAACATATCTCCATAAATCTAAATCATCAAATCAATACGTCAAAGATAACGAGAATACTCAAATGTATATGGTCGCAGCCATCTAAAACCTCCAGTGCAATAAGGAAACAGAATTAACAGAACTCTCTCTAATCAACTTTCTCCATAAGTCCTATGCATCCCATTCTGCCCACTCGCCGTCATCCTCAATGAAAATCATATCATAACTGGGTTCATCTGCAAAATCAAAGGCAATACCCTTAGCGAAAACGCTAGCAAGTAACCCACTTATAAGACATACGGGATCATCACATGGCAAGACATGAGTAATAGTTAACTTGAGGGAATTGAGGGGCACATGTCTTGTAAAGTTTCCAAATATGAAAGTGAATAACGCAGTAAACAAGTACAACAATTTGTTCACAATTAACACTTCATAGGCAATCAAGTACCACTCACGTTCATACCACATTGACTCTCATGATGCATGCCAAAAGATGCACTACACTACACATTCACGTATGCATGAACGATTTCTCTTTCAAAACAGTGCAATGCATGTCACAATGTCCGGTCACTTCACATAACTTTATACCCTGTAACGCGCCCCGGCTTATATTTCCATCCCGGTTTACGTTACAGCCAACTTTATACCCTGTAATGCACCTCGGCTTATATTTCCATCCCGAGTAGCATTACAGACAACTTTATACCCTGTAACGCGCCCCGGCTTATATTTCCATCCCGGTTTACGTTACAGTCTTTTGTGCCCTGCAATGCGCCCCGGCTTAAATTTCCATCCCGGTTTACATTGCAGGTCACCTTCGCAAATCTGTGCCGAAGCACCTTTCTTTTCAAATCAATATGCAAATGCACGTGCCATGATGCAAGACTCCTCATTTCATTCTCATTCCTCATTCTCGTATGCAATTCACATTCATATAAGTCATTCATGAACACATGCGCACGTATAAGCAACACACAAGCTCTCACTAACTAACACATCAAAATCTTAGGCTTCAACTAGCTCGTCAACACTTAACCCTGATTCTAAAGTTCACAACCCAACGAGAGTATCCCTATCTTTCCTTCATTGAACTCTAAGACACCTTGTACGTTCATTACCTAACCCTCCTAAGTCATTCACGTTGAAACTCGGTTCGAGAACCCATTGAAGTCACCAATATTGATTCACCATCCTAGGTCATGTTCCCAAGACTTAGACTACCTTTAATCAGGTCTTAAGAAGCCTCTAAGGTCACCCAAAGATTCCCCGAGCTTCCTTATTTCTTTCTCTATTTTTCCACCAAATTAGTGGACATCATCCCCTCACATCGATCGATCTATGTACTTCATTCCCTCACATCGATCGATCGATGTCCATCAGAGAACATCGATCTCTCAGCCCTTTCTACATCGATCGATCGAAGTACTTCATCCCCTCACATCGATCGATCGATGTCCATCAGAGGACATCATACCTTCATATCGATCGATCTATGTACTTCATCCCCTCACATCGATCGATCTATGTACTTCATCCCCTCACATCGATCGATCGATGTCCATCAGAGAACATCGATCTCTCAGCCCTTTCTACATCGATCGATCGAAGTGACTTCATCCCCTCACATCGATCGATCGATGTCCATCAGAGGACATCATACCCTCATATCGATCGATCTATGTACTTCATCCCCTCACATCGATCGATCTATGTCCGTCAGAGGACATCATACCCTCACATCGATCGATCTATGTACTTCATCCCCTCACATCGATCGATCGATGTCCACGATTCCAGCACAGAAACTTTGCGATTTTCGCAGAAACTACAAAACCATAACTCCAATTGATCCCAAACTTCATCCCAATCAATCCAAGCCTAAACCCTGCTATAATCTCATGCTTAAACTACGAATTAAACGCTACACAATTACAAATCACAGATTCAAGCCTAACACACGACTCATCCATCACAACAACCCAAAAATCCTTCCTTTATCTCTCAAACCCACGCATCCACGCAATCACATCAAGAGGGGATTCAAGGGATAATGATTTGCAGGATTTCACCGATTCAACAACAACAACAATCACATTTTCATATACATCGGCCAAATCTTGAAACGAAAGCACATAAACATATACACATAATCAAAGAACGAATCTACTGCATGGTGATCCAATTTGATAACAAAATAGGCCATTTTTCTTTCACAAAACGTAGGAACTTATAAACAGATTACTTGCCTTTGATTACTCGACAGAGAAACGAAGAACGGATGCGGGTTTGATTGATTCCTGGAGGCTACTTCCTCTTCTACGTGATTGGAAAAATGGCTAGGGCTAGAGGGGAAGGAAGCGTCGATCCTTTTCTGTTCTAAGAAGGGAAAACTGACGTTCTGTCAGTTTTTATATGGGAAGGGAAAAAGTTTGGTGTTTCTAAAGTATATCTATTATCTATTTATCTTAAAGGATAAATCTTAATTATTTCATTCTAAATTAAATATAAATAAATTCTAATATTAAATCCCCTCATTAATTTCTAATTAATCCTCATATTAATGCCTACTTAATTTCCGTTGACCGTCATTAATTTATGTGAAATCCTTCTTTGTCTTTTAACTACCCTATGGAGAGTGCGGGGCATAACAACGGTACTGTGCATCTTCACATTTTTGAACTGCGTCCATGTTACATCATTATTTTATTATCTAATTAAACAACAAAGTTTCCTCCTTTGTCCTTGCTTCTTTAGTTCCATTTTCAAAATTTCGTGGGCAAAATATTGTTATTAATGAAGGTTGTGATCAGAACAAAAATATCACTCTAAATAACGTAAGTATTACCAACTCGGTTCGCTATGTCAATATTATCTGACCTACAAAAACACAGGTCCTTTTGGATTCACATTAGTTGTGTGGGTTTCAATTTTAGAAAATCGTCATGGCCCAGTGGACGCACGATGCTTCTTCAGCGTTGACAAGAATCTCAGGTCATCATCAGTAAAACACGACTAGGGGGTTGACACCTCAGCTTCCAGCATCACCTTACCTCCAGCTGCAAGCGTCACTTCAGCTCAGTCTCAACTATCACCTCGACACTAGCGCGCACTTCAGTCATGACCTGTAAGCCAGCTGCGGACCTGGTGTCCCAATCTAGTCTGCTCAGCTCGGTAAGGCAAGCACCTGCCAGAATAGACACTTGCCACGTAAGCAGCTTAGCCATGTAATTCGACATGTGGCGACACATGATAGTTATGCACACGCAGGACATGATACATGACACTCTTCCACAGCTTCTCCACATGTATTGATTGCCCAAATACAAAAGTAAACAATGGCACCCATCAGCAGGCACGTTCAATCCAGTGAGCAAAAATCAAAGTCACACCAAAAATAAGATAGGTTTCTTTAATATTTCAGCATACAAGAATGGTAAAACATATAACCGACTTGAGCGTCGGAGGGTTTTTTTCCGGAACAATAGCTCATGAACCTCTAACGTTGTTCAACTTGTGTATATTTCTGCAAACGTTAGTTTTGGTAACAAACCACGTCAGTGCAAGATTTTGATGACGTTTTTCTTTTTCTGAATTATTTTTGATTCATGCGAAGATGCGACTTCACCAATTCAGATCATGAAAGATAATATGTCAAGATTATACAACCTGATGGGGAAAAAATGTTCCTGCACTTAGCGTACCTTCGTGGGAACGCTGACCCCCATGAAAATGTTCATGGAGATGCATATATAGAGGGGGGGAAGATTAGTTCGATTGGGATCGCCTGACCCCCTTCTCCGTGACCGCCCGCCACATGGCAGCAGGGGGTGGTGAGGCTGGGTGCGAGTGACCCCCACCCAGTCTCACCACCTCTTCTGCTGTTACGTGGCAGGGGCCGCGAAGGAGGTGAGGCATTCGGCGTTCAGGGAATCCTTTCCCAGATTAGTTAATTATCAAGTGGAGTTCTCTTAATGTGAGACGTTAGCAGGTTGACAGTTTTAGATATTAAAAAGTTCCCTCATCCATAAAAGTCTAAGTCTACAAAGCCATGGCCATGGGCCTTTGAGGGTCAACTTTCTTTTTATAATGCCTTGGCAATTTGCTTTGGGAGTTCTGGTATGATGAGACCAATTAAAAGACAAAGATGTTATGTTGTTAAGAAACAACTAATAATATAATATTGGGAGATGTTCGATATATACATAAATTAGAAAATACTTGTTAGAAAAACAAATAAAGAATTAAAGATATATAGGAAACAAAAACAAATATTTTTGTAGTGTACAGAGATTCATATTTTAAGGTTAACCCATTTGACTGTATACAAGTCTTTTACCACTGTTGTTCCAAGGCGTATTCTACTTGTTACTCGGGTTGAATATTGCTCTCAAGAAAGCAAGGGTTCGAATCTGAAGACACTCGCAGTGTGGGTGCTCTACTTCTGCAAATCTGTCGGGGGCAATTGTTCCACTTATACTAGTTTGTAGGGGCACCTTGCATGGGTTCTTGTGTGCAGCTTGTCAATCTAGGAGGCTGTTGGACACCTGATTTACCTCCTCCGCAAGCTTCATAAGGCTTGAGCAGTGGGAACCCAAAGCAAAGGATTTTGTCTTTTTGCTCCCAAGTCTTTTACCACTGTCACAAAACAACAAATGGAAAGGCGTGTCTTAAATGGAATGAAACTCAATATAGAAGTCCGATTAATAATGATATGAATTATAAGTGTATAATGGTGTCCTAAGCGTCATGTAGAAGCTTGACTTATAAAAACTTTTCAGCCCAATAAAGTCATTACTTTTAACGGAATCTTCAATTGGCCAGTATAAGTATGCAAGTGGAGTCATCCCAAGTCCCGTAACACTATTACAAGTTGCTACGCATAGGTATGCAAATAGACCTTTGCACATATTGTTGCCCATATTTTCCAAAATACACAAACAAAAAAATGATGGGTTAGTCATATTCCTATAACGATTCAAGCTAGTTAATGCTATTGTTTATCATTTTACACAATCAAATTCCGCCTTCATTTTAATATAAGGAGAACAAAAATATTTTTTTTTGAATTATCGAGAATTACTTTAAATGCACACATATTGATATCTTCTCCTCAAAATTTTGATCTCACCTCCTTTTCCCTTGCCCCTTTCTCCACCGCCCACCACGTGGCAGTAGGAGAAGAATGGTGATGCTAAATAAGGAATGAATAGCAAAGGATGTATGAAGAGGATGGAAGACACGTAGCAGACGGTAGAAAGGGAGTGAAGGATCTCATCCCTTTATACTCTACTTTGCATGAACAACAAGGAGTTTAGAAGTGCAAGTCACCACATTCCAAGAACAAAAATGGTGATAGGTCATAGATTAAGCACCACAAAAGGACTATTTGAAATTGTACTCTTTGAAAATAAACTCGTTTTAAAATTTTGACAAAGTCAATCAATCAGACCCAGTAGAATTTAGACAGAGTAAAAAGGATATTAATTACTGGAAGACATAAGTGGAATTAGATTCCCAAGGTCATAACGTCTTGATTGATCCGTTCTTCAGTCTTCACATGTTTCCCGGACGTATTTACATACCGTGCCTTGTAAAAGTTTATATATAAGCACCACGCTTTGTCCTGTATGATTTTCTTTATGTACTTAAGGACAAAATTTTGTAACTGCCTTGGATTTATTGGCACAGCGATAGCAACTAGTGGTTTTTTTCACTTCAACAGAGCAAGCTTAACTGTGGTTACGTACCGTGAGTTTCTTGTTTTAATTGTAATTAACGAAGTATGATCACAGGCACATTAAGAAAAATGGCGATTCACTTACTAGCATAAACTGTAAATTCTTTTATCATAATAAATATTTACATTTCATAAAAATACATAAAAAATAACGTGCAAAACATGATCAATCAACTTCATCTTTCACTTGAAGTCCATCAAGCATCTAATACTTTTCCTACCTACACACTCAAATGATAAGCAATGAGCAACAACCACGCATTTAGTAAAGAAATAACAAGACAAGTCATCACTCGTTTGTACTTTCTCACTTGTTTGTTTTTATATTTAATTTATTAACCTGGTTTAATCTTTAAACTTTCTCTAGTGGTCCTCACCTCTTAACTTTAACTCGTATCTTTTACTTTGGCCTTAATTTAATTTTTTTAATTTAACAAGACCAGTGAACTACTAATGTTGTGAACAACGTTGGCATGCGAACCACATGAATTACCATAGCGAACTGTGAGAAGTGTCATGTTATCCCAACCTTGCATATTTTAATCGTCACATTACTTATTTGAAGCTCATCATCTTGATCGTTTGAATCTTTTGTCATTCGATCACCATACTAAGTTCATACTACGTCCATCAAGTCTCCATAAACCTTGAGCATGTATGTTTCTAATTGATTTTTAACCTTCAGCATGCATGTTTCTAATTTTCTTTTTTATATCATAACTTAAATTGACTTTGGATTCCCATCTAAACTCTTTATTTTATCTTTCATTCATTTTTAAGTAAACAAAAAATTAGCAGATGACCTTTTCAACCTCCTAATTAATAAGGGTGTATTATTTTTTTTTCAAAAAAAAAAAAAAAAGAAGCCTTGAAGGAGAAAATCTCTTGCCTTCTAGAGATAGCAATGAGTCCGGGGAATTGATAAATAAACAATGTGACTTTGTGGCTAGAAACAACAAAGTTGGAAAATTAAAGAAAGAAAAGAGAAAAAAACCGGTAACACTTGAAGTGATGAAAGAGACATGTACAATTTTTTAAGGGGATGTAGTAGCGAATCTTGGGTCAGAAAGAACAAGGAATGTGATCCATGAGGGTATCAAAAAGTTTGAAGTACAATAACACATCCTTGACTACGTTAAAAAAGCACAAAAGTTAGCCCAATGGAGGCTACCTTTTTGAATCATGTCCTTCCTTGGTTTCCAAGAAGATGGTGTGCGTGCCTGTTTTGCTTGTTCTTATCTTTTTAGGTCTACTTTTCCTCAACTTGTTCATCTTCGGCCCCACCACATCTCTATCAGATCAAGTGAGCAGTAAACCAATTAACTCTGCTGTATTCTATTAGTGAAACAGCAAGTAACCTTCCAATTCCTTGTTGGTACCACTTTGGAAAATCACAAAGTCGAAAACTAAAAAAATAAAAAGAAAGGCGATAGTTACGTGCTTTGGTTGATTAAAAAAAGTCATAAACGATAAAGTTCAAATAGCACTAGAAGATAATACAAAACCTAAATTACAAATAGATCTGCCCATGCCCTCTGCTACTAGCATCGACATGAAAATCCTCTTTGGTTTTGTGGGGTTTCTTCCAGTGGTATACGCCTCCAGATTCATCTTCCCAGACCCCCTGCGAGTGAGCAGTGAAAACCACGACATCTTCATCTTACTAATACATGACCAATTTCACAAGCGAATGATTTTGTTGTCTTGAGAGTTATTAAATCACCATTCAGTCTCGCATCACCCACGTAATCCTCTGGGTTAAGAAGCCCACGATAACATCCCCTCGTTCTTTTCTTTGTTCCAACGACAACAGTGGAATACCTCTTTTATTTCCTCTTTCCTCGTCAATGTATACGCACACACGACACAACACTTGACGCTTACAATGCTTTTTAGCGCACAATTTTCGAATCTGCCAAACACCTTAAACTTATATGATTCATGAACTATATGAATGATCCAAATAAGTAGCAGATTAGAATCTAAAAGACTCGACTTCTCTGATTCACCCGAGGAAATGGGCAGATGGTGCAACGATTGCAATATCCAGCTTTGAAAAAACAAATTTACAGCCTACCTTGTGACTAACCTGCTTATTTGCGAAATATGCAGGCATGTGTTAATCTCAAACCTTTCACTTCCGTTTGTTTCCACACCACGCTCGATATTAGATTCTATTACAAGTTCTCATGCTTTTCAGTGTGTACGCATGACGCAATCTTATAAATTGAGATACATAATGAGACGATGATTGTTATAGAGCCCTAGATCGCAAGATGCCCATCTGGAAGTAAGCCACCCTTGGTTGGCTGGAGGCTATCTACTACAACAATTGGCCTAGACAGTTGACAATGGCTTCATCCACGAAGCTGCGAGTTGGCCATTTTTCCGATATCACAATGGTCCCCTTGTGATGTAACATGATAATCTTCTGCCCTGACGTTAAGATGTAATAGTGCTATGCAAACATGCACCCTTGCTCATACAAGTAAAGCCTAGAAAAACTGCTGACTGTCAAACAAGACCATATAAGTCGGAAAGTATGAGGGTATACAAGCTACAACTAATTTGTAAACCCTACTACTACTTTGTATTTACATATTGCAAATATTCACAAGCTATCATGTGATAACCAGCAATCGAAGCAAATCACCTCAGGAAGAAAACTATAGGGAAACAAAATCTCAAATTTTCTAAAGCCTGTCCGATCTAGGTCTCTGCACAGGTTGGGGTTTTCCACCACCTAGGGAACTTTGTAGGCAAGTGAATAACATCGCTGCCCTTAGAGCAAGCACTCGATGCCGACAATAAGGCATTAGATGGTGAAACAGCTCTGAAATTGGGAGTTCCGGTCACACTACAGCATCGCTGCATCTGGCACACGCCCAACGAATTCATCAATGATTGTCCATGCATCTAACCTTCAGATCAACCATGACGATTTCGAAAAAACCTTGCTGTTTGAAGATTTCCAGGTCTTAGTTCAAAGCGTAATGAACCCGTTCAAGAAGTCTGACAACCTGATTAGCAGTAATTGGTGGTGGTGGCTGCTGAGTACTAAGCATTATTTTGTTGGTGGACGAAAGCGGCAAAGCCAGCACAGCTTCTTGTTGCAGACTCGTAAGGTCCAGAAATTGAGCCAGCATATCACCATCTAGCATCTTCCGTGATCGACCCTATAATAAGTACGCAATCGAACTCTTAGGAACATGTAAAGATCATAATTTCAAAGGCAAGCACACACAAGGAACAGCTGGTATAAACAACTTTTAAGTCAACACAGTTTGACGATTCTTACACCAACCAAAATCCGAGACTCTGAGCTACAACTGAAAACATCTTGTGAGAATGATAATCCCGTAACAACATTAGAAACAATAATTATACACATAAGTAATGATTATAATGGTCAACACATGTTCATATAGGTTACTCATATACAGTTCAAAGCCAAGATTAAATTAACATCCTCAAATCCACATAAAGTGTCATTCCTACAAACACCTGATCAAGAGCTGCAATACATTCAGGCTCAAAAGATATGCCATACTGTTCAAGAAATTTCCAGACAGCACGAGTGATGCCAAATCTATAAAATGATCTGTGCCAAAGCCAGTATCCGTCAACACCGTCATATGGCCATCGAAGGCAGCACATTCAGGTTTCACAGAAGATAGACACCATAGAAATATAATATTAAGGGATGGAACAGATGAAGGAAGACTATATGGTTTTATGGTGTTATTGCAGAGTGCTGGAAAGTTTCTGCCTCTGCGTAAAACCTAGTACTCATGACCCAGCATGAAGATTGTAAATTGATTTTGAATTCTTACGGTAACTCTTGGTAACAATATCTCAATATGTTGACAACCGCAGATTGATTCCACAAAGGAATTTAAAATTAGAAAATACTATTCATAGGTTTGCAGATAGTCAGAAGAAATGAACACTTTTCTTACGAAAAAAAACTTCGGGATGTTTGGGGCATTTTTTCCACAAGTATATGTAAGGGAGGCAACTCGCTGAAGCAGAAAAATCCAAGAAATTACAAACTAAAACCTCCAGAAAGTGAACAATTCAATTAACACGAAGCCAGTGTGACAGCCAATACACTTTACCAAGAGAACATGAAAATAGCTTGTTATTTGCAAAGATTTAAGAAATTACCTAAGCACTGGCATTATTTTTAAAAATAATACCGTGAAAAAGGGTCCAAAAGAGAAAGTGGAGTATGGAGTAATAACATGATGAATCAAATAAAATTTGGTAAACTCAGAAGGAAAATTAACCAGAAAAACACCGTGCATATGCGATGTCAAGTTTAAACCTGAATCCCACAAATAAGTCACACTACAGCATACACATCAGCAATAATCCCAAAAAGCAGTATACTTACGGAACTTTCACGACTTCGATACTCCTCATGATTATTTCCTAGAATTGGAGCAGTTAAGGGATGAACCGCAACTCGTGCTTGCACTGATTCTAAAATCTCATATTCTCCCCTACAATAGCAACCTTCTCATCAGACACCAGAATTTGCTTGTGATTGGCATATCATCAGGAAAATATAAAAAATCAGCAACACCGAGACACATGCTGCCATTACCAAAGAGAGGGAGGGGGGAAAACCGCCAGATTATATTTTTCCTTGGAACTAAAATATGGAGAGAGAAGAATTTTTCACAAGTTGGTATATAATAAAGACACAAAACAAACCTATTGTAAAAGAGTGATTGCCTCAATTTGGCAAAGAGACAAGAGTTGATGCCATACTGGTACTTATCTATACAGGGGAAGAAATATTATTTTCCGTACAGTAACAATGTCTGTTCCAGAGCATTGTCAGAACTTCATACAATATATCAATTCCTCACACGCATTTTATAGTTCTTTTGAAAGAGTCAGACACTAAAGGTCCATTGAAACTGGTTTCAGTCTAGTCGTTTTTGACTCAAATCTTCCTTTTCCCGAAAAGAAATTTAAATTAAAACTCATTCTTCCCTGCAAAAAGTTTCAAATCAAAATTTTATGTCTAATACTTTGTCTAAATGGGAAAATTAGGTCAACATAAAATACCAGTAGTATTTGCGAAAATTGATGACTTGTACCAAAGAACACATCATAAAAATTAACATGAGTACCACACTGCATTTTTTCATCTGTTATTGTTGTTCTTTGTATTAGAAATGTCAAGTCAAATCCAAAGATCATAACAATCTAATTGTTGATTTAATACATTTTTAAAGTCCAAATCTAACTTTGGTCACGATGACTCGACAGGCCCTATATCTCACAGCACACCATGATAAAAAAAAAAAAAAAGCTACAACAGGATGTATATAATGTATTTAAAAGACGACCATTTTATTCACAGTCTCATAGCCTGGCTAATTCAAAAATCTCGATGGCAGAAAAACACAAGAAAATCATCTTATACCAAACCAAACCAAAGTGCATTACTTCATTATTCCATTTGTCAAGTAATATTGACAAGATAAAAGAAATGCTTCCCTTCAAGTACTATGTCCAAGATCCAATACACGCAAAACTTTTTGTTGACCCACAAAGGATTCAAAACACTACTTTTCATGCTAAATTAAAACTGCCCATATGGTTCAGAATAGGATTAGTGGTCTGACACAAACCAAAATCGTAACTTTTTAAGCTTCATTGTCACAGAATTATCCCCAATGATGAAGCACACACCACAATACAAAAGCAATTTCATACCATGATAGGGGAAGGAAGGTTATAACACTCCCCAGCAACGAGCTGACCATAATGCTGTTGTGTGGCAAATCATGGATAGCAATGGGCTCCAGATACCCCCGCAACATATCGTCTGCTGGAAGTTTGTAGGAAAATGAACCCTACAAAGGAAATATGTCAAGAGGAATTGCATATACTAGCCTGGAGACAAACGCATGCACCCTAAGTACGGTGAGAAAACTGAAATTCAAGTTGCCTTCAAATTTCACCAGTCATTATTGGTGACATATAGGGCTTACTTCAGCAAAATCTCATTTTCCAAATTCCAAGTATGGCTGATAAAGAGTACAGCTAGAACTGAATCATGTATAGAATGCAGAGTACTTAAAGGTCTAATCACAGAAATGTAAGAGGAGAGTTGGGTCTTAGAGGCAGAAATTATAAACTACGAAAAGTTACCTTCCGGATACACATTGCTGTTTCACCCATGTAATACGAAGTATTCAATGTTAAATTGCTTTCTGGACTTGCGTTATCTGTGACGGAAAATTGGAGTTAAAATAACATAAATTAAAAACCAAGAGAGAGTAAACAGACTTCCAAACATGCTATCAATAGCTAAGAGCAAAATAGCACCCCAAGGTCCAGTAGGCATGAAACATGGTTCAATTTAAAAAATGTGAGAAACACTGAAAAGAAAAAAAAAAGTCAGTTAGCCACACTGGTGACAAGACCAGAAATAAAAGTTCAAGTGAAACAAAGAACGCAAAGAAAGATTTCCACAAAAGAAGTAAAGGTGAAAAGGAAGAAAGAAAGAAAGAAGAAAGGTAAGTAAAAGCAGAAAGTCTCAAAAGTAGGTGCCAAAAGCAGATTTAACAGTATTACCTCCCGTCAATCAACCTCCAGAGGGACTGTAACACGAATTCATTTTTTCAAAAATTGTTGTTTGAAAATAAGTTTGCGTTGTTTAACCCAATTTGTAGTCCAACTAAGGAACTCTATATCATTTTCGAGACATCATCCAATCCATTGCCTAATTATTAAAACTATTATCAATTTTCAGTTCTACCCTTTGGTCTATCACTTGCTCACGACTAATCTGTTGTTTCTTTTAGTTGTTTACAAGGATAGTTCGAAACTAAGCATAATCTAATAGGTTTATTATGAGAAGCGGACAACAATTTAAGACATTCTAAAAATAAATACTGGACAAACAAACTGGGATGCAAGGAGTAACACCACAGACGCACACACCAGATATACACGAGCGCGATGTGTGCGCGCACACAAACAAAGAGACATATGTGTGTGTAGATATGAACTAAGTTAATGAACCACACAATATAGCCCTGAGAGCGAATGATTGAGAAAAGACTTTATAAAGAGAATAATGTATCCGAAAATCAATTTGGATTTATGCCGGGAAGGTCAACAATAAAGGCTATTGATTTCTTTGAAAAATAATAGAAATATGAGTCGAGACAAAAAACAAGATTTGGATATGATTTTCATTGAATTGAAAAAGGCATTTCATAAAGTTCCACGAAAGGTCCTGTGGAAATATAGAAATTATTAAAGACATGTATGAGAACCCGATGACAAACGTAAGGACTCTAGGAGGACTAAACACATAGTTCTTTATTGTAGTGGGTTTAACTAAGCATCTCCAGTAAGTCCATACTTATTTATATTAGTTATAGATAAGCTCACCCGACACATTTAAGACGGAGTACCGTGGATCATGTTATTTGTAGATGACATTGTGTTGATTATTAATACTAGTGAAGGAGTCAACGCTAACCTGGAATTCAGCATAAGACACTAGATGAAAAGGGCTTCAAATTGAGTCGAAAGAAAACAAAGTATATGAAATTTAATTTTAACAACAAAAGAATGACATTGAAACCTTATGTGAAACCGGGAGACCAAAAGATTCACTTGAGTGATATTCTAGGTATTTAGGATCTATACGACAGAAAAATGAAAGAATTGACAAAGATGTGAATCACATGGTACAAGGGGGTGGTTAAAGTAAATAACTGCATCATATCTTCTTCGCGACATGAAAGTATATTTAAAGCTTAAAGGAAAGTTTTACAGCACGGTAGTAAGACCATCACTGCTGTACGGTTCTGAATATTGGGCATTTAATTATGAGCATGAACGAAGGATGTGAGAGATGGAAATGATAATGTTAAGATTGATGTGTGGACATACGAAGAAAGACAGAATAAGAAATGAACATACAATGATAAAGGTTGGGTGACTCTTATAAATGAGAAGATAAAGGAGTCAAGATTAAGATGGTATGAGCATTGCGCAAAAGGAGACCAAAGAATACATGGAGAGACCATATGAAAGACATGATGTATATGACAGTCGGGGAGCATACGATAAGTGATAAAGCACAGTAAAAACAGTTGATTCATGTAGTCGATGTCATGTAAAGCTATAAGATTCAAGTGAAATTTTAGGTACTTAGCCCGGAATCACGGTTGAGGAATATTTTAAAAGCACATATCATGGATTAGGTATTAGGAGACACACAAGGAGGGTAGGATTTAGGCTACGACTAATAAATACACAAATAAATAAAACGCAAGAAAAATGATTGATCTATATAGATGACTCCATATAATAGAAAAAAAAAGCTCAAGTGTTGTTGTTGTTGTTGTGTTTGTGCGCATATATGTATGTGTATGTATATGCACATGCATATGTATATATGTAGCTGGTGTATGCTTTGTAACTATGCTCAGGGACGGCATAAACCAGGGTAGAGAGGAAGGGTAGCTAGAAATGAAAAAGCGACTGGAAAACAGAGAGAGAAATGGAAATAGAACAAAGTAAAGAAAGGGGCAGGAAAGAGGGAATCAAGTAGAAGAAATCTCTGAGAGACGTGCAAAAAGCCACATCAAAACTGAAAAGTTTTCCTTTTGCGGACCAGCTCAAAAAGGTCTTTCTGTAAGACAGCATATTTAAGTATCTGGGAATTTTTGTAAATTTGCCTATAAGGCCTATCTATGAAAGTTTATTTTAAAAAAACGTACCCCCCCCCCCCCCCTTCTTTCTCTCTCTCCCCAAACCCCCTTTATTCTTGAAGAGAATAAGGCATCCGATTGTTTATGCCATATGGCACGAGGCGTTAGAGAAAAAGCTGCAGTCCTTTGCAAAATGGCTTCACCATACAAACTTCAAGTCGTCAGGTCTTCTTCAAGCCCTGAGGTCTCAAGGTGTCAGGTAAGTGCTTTTGACAACCATGCTCGCAGAAGTGGATCAAACCAACCAACTGATTTCAAGCAGAAATGCCATCCGAGAAAGAGTACTTTTTGATGGTGCAATTCTTCTGTTAGCAAAACATTGCCAGCGGACGTTCTTTCTCTTTTAAGCAAGGTCAGAAAGACAAGCTGCTCTTTGAACAATCATCCTAAGTCTAGACAACTATAACCTTCCACTAAATAAATTATTTTTCGACAGGATAGCCAAAGAAAAGCGAAGAAAAAAAAAACAGGGAGCTAGAGAAACCAGCTCGAACACAACCAAGATATTTATACCTTCCAAGTGATTTAAGCAAGACAAGACAGCAATGCTCCCCTTCCGATCCGAAACAACAGCAGTATCCACATCCATAAGAATGCAGTCAGCAACTAGTCTCTGGACAGGATCACAATAAAGTTGCTCAAGTTTCCTTGCGTCCTGTAATACAACATAGCATCAACATAAGCTTCAAGTACAATTAGAACAATCGTGCCAGAAGTTCTCACATGCAAAACCTAGTGGCATTCAAAAAAAAAACTTGAATGAAGTACAGCTGATGTTGTTACCAAAATATCAGAAAACAATATCCAGATGAATGACTACTTACTTCAAGGTAAGAATAGAAAAGGATGCCATCACGGCAATCACCAACAGCAATTCTTGTGTCATGTGTTGTCAAAGTCATTATCATAAAGCGTGTCCTTCCAGCAGCCCATCTTTTCACCCGTTGAGCATTATCATCGGGAAAACTGCAGACATAAAACTGAAAAAGACAAACACGATTATCCTTAACCACTTGACCACTCGTGTTGGCCCAAAAATTTAACTGCTAGAAAATGAAATTCTGCCACTTACAGTATTACCAGCAGAAGCCAGGAAATAATGATCAAGATACGGGCAGACAGCAAGTACCATTCCAGGCCATACACTAGAATAAGCTAGTCGTAAATGCCATGCCTCGCACTCATCAAGTTTCAAGCCATCACCACTTTGCTGACTTGGACTGCTACAAAGACTATCACCAGATACTTGATCAGCTGGGATCCCATCATTTTCACGGAGAGGTGAACTTCGTTGAGAAAATGAACCTGTCCTTGAACTAAATGACATAGATGCCGCATCTGAGTTTTGTACATGTTCAAGACACAGCACCACCAAGCGGCCCTTTGTGCTGTTGAGAGTAGCAATAATTAAGACCATTAGGAGTATTTAAAGTACATACACTATAGATCTTGTATCAACTTAAGTCTTTAGGCGAGATGCTAATTCTAGATGGTATCAGAGAAAGGAATCCAGTGTTTGAATCTCAATGCTAAGATTGCTAGCAAAGTTGGATTCTGCACGTGTTGGGCTAGTTAATTAAACTTTGCACTATGCCACATCCACAATTCTCTATCACCTTAAGCATCAGATTGGATGCTAAAATAGCATATGTTCGCGTAAAAGGGGGTTGGGGGGTAAATGGAGGTTGTCTTATGGTAAAGGATGGAATGATCAAGTCATCAACTTTTACCATGCCTGTAGAGGCGTTCAAGTTTCTCAAAAAGCAGACTACTGGAAATGACTACTAACACCAAACTTATTGTCAAGAGTGCACTTAAGCAAAAATTCCAGTGTTTCCAACTCTTAACTGGTCTAAGATTGTCTGGTGTCATCATCATCATCTTTTAGATATGCAATCATCATTTGACTTGCATTTTGGAAGAGGATGATTACACAAGATAAAATTTTACAAAAAGGTATAATTGATGCTAATGTGTGTATGTTTGTGGCAGGTCTCCTGTAGATCATCATCACTTATTCTTCCAATGTACATACTCCAAATCTACGTGGAAGGATGTCTTAAAGCAATTGAACTGCAAGGGTTTCATCTGCTCATAGGACACTCTACAATCTTGGCTCCTTAATAACCACTGAGGCTCAAAATTTCAAAAGGACATTGTGTTCTTTGCTATGGCTAATTCTGTCTGCTCTATGTGAAGAGAAAGAAACCAAAGATTTCATCAAGCAATTAATAAAGATTGACAAAGCATAATGAAAGAAATACTGCAGAACATAAGGTTCTTTATAACATCTTCGAAAGGTACTAAGACGAAGAAAGGAAACTGAGAAATTGCAATCAAACTGAGACTCCCTATGAAGATCTACAGTTCATTGCTTTTGGACGATCCTCCTTTGTCTTCCTCAAACTCCAGCTGCCAAGGCTTCTGGTTTATTTTGGTAGCTAATTATGGCTTCCCTTATAAGTTTTACTCATTATGTCCTAGTATTATTACCACCGATAGTATCCATCCCTTTCAGCTTCAAAGAATTTTTTGGGTTTTTGAATGTGGAAAGATTCAGGGTTTTCACTTGGTTAGGAATGCATGTAGCATATCTTATAGGAAACAGAGTTCCACATTGTAGTTTGAGCAAGCCCAGCTTGTCGGCTAGATTGCATTTGCCCCTGCTGGTGACTAACAATTGTAAATTTGTCTAATTGGGTCCATACATAAAATTTTAACTTACAAAAAGAATTAATCCCAGAAATATCAAGCAAACAACAGCAGAAGGTGTACAAAAACTTAAATGTAACATCTCTTGAGAAGGGAAGCTCTATCAAATAAATTATTAATCAACCCGAGAAGATATCTGTTATAAAACCCAGGAAATCCGTGTTTTGCAAGGAGCAAAATCAAAGACGCTGCTGTCTAGAAGACAAAGATCAACTGATTTATATGTCTGAAACGCAATATAGAAAGTTTATACTACGATGTTATAAGATGCTTGTGTTTTTTAAATCGCCCCTTGCAGCACTCAGCTGTATGATTCATGTATGACACAAAGTCCAATTTACTAAAACAAATAATAATAATACTAATAATGTTAGTGTTATTATTGATATCTCTTTTAATCAATACTTGAACAAGAATGCTGACCTTTCAGCTTCACCACTGGGCATTATACCAGGCCCAGCAGATAGGCTAGTTCCGACAACCAAGACAAAATCCTGGCCCACCTTTACCAAATCCATGCATTTTCCTGTCTCTCCGGGTTCAAACTTAAAAGTAGATAATACTGATCCGCTGATAGGATCCACACAACAAACATCAGAAGAATAGGAATCGTTGCGTAGGTCAGTCCTTAAGACAAACAACAGTCTTCTATCACTATGATATAAAATTTTCCTGGGTGTGCCTCCAAGACTAAATTTTTGCACGTTGAGCCGCTTACTTGGCTCCATCTCTGCCTGAAACATGTACGACCAACACTCAATTAATCATATATTTCTCAACAGCGACATTGCAATCTACGCAAGCCACAAGAAAGCTTTCAGGAATAGTAGCAAAAATCAAATGATCCACTGAATAACTGGTACACATGCCGCAAGCACCGAATTGTAAAAATTGCAAGAGAATGATAAAAGGTTTTCATTCATATTTCTCTAACAAAGCGTTTAAATCTGTTTGAGAAGCTCTCTGGTTTGATGCCAAACATGCAGAAAAAAGCAGCCAATATTGCTAGTGTTGACAACGGAAAAATATGAACTACTATTGGTGAAAGATATATGGGAAATCTTCCTGCAAGAGATCTTGGGATCTTATGATATCTTCAAGGCCATCTTTCCATGATGGTTATCGTTTCGTAGATAGGATTCCAGCAAGGATATAGTCTTAAAATTCTGTTAGGCTAACGTGCTATGGCATGCTAAAATAGACAGAATCTGCCCTCTATAGTACCCAAAGTTACTAGGCTAGTCTTCTAGGGAAGTGATCAGAAATATCGAAGAGATTAAGAATGCTTTTCTTTGGAATTGAATAAGGAGAGCCACTAAAGCAACCAAGCGAGGTGGAAAACTCTATACACCGTTGTTGAAATGGGTGGATCGGGTTTGTCTAGTCTACTGGTTGTAAATAGCAATAGCACGCTTTCTTGCATAATTCTAGCAGGCAAGGTCAGCAACACGGATCAGGTCTCTATTAGTTCCATTTCCAATCATACACTCCCCATTGCCCAAAAACAACATATCCTTTTTAATGGTGACTCTCCACGCTCAATCTCCCTCAGAAGTGTTTAACATGGGTCTCACAACGTCTATATGCCAACATTCAAACCTAAGATTAACTCTTTCCATAGTCTCATCCTCCAACACTAATCATCCGTAATCAAAAGACACCACATCGACTCTGCCAAATGTGCCTAGTGAGTTTATCATGACCAACGCTTTCAAGGGTCCTTAAGATTTGCCAACCTGTCTTCATACATATCCTTGATATGCTACTTTATACTCTTCTTTTCAACAAACGTCCATATGATTTCTCTATGAACTTTACTATATGCTTTCTTTAGGTCAACAACACAATATGTCAACTCTGCTACTTCTCACCATATCTCTCTTTTAATCTTCTTTGACTTCCATAAATGATCTTCCTTGCATGTAATGATACTGAATTGCAGATCCATTTGGCCACTAGAACCAAGCTCTAATCCCTGGCTGATACAACTTCACAGGAACACGAATGCTTTCACCACTGAAATTGGGATTGGGACACAAATCCGGAGTAGGAAAGAGGTTAGTTGGCCAAAGTTGGTCTAGTGCACAGATAAGCTGTTATTCTATAGTTACAGCAGTTTAGGATCATGGGCGGATTGCAATAATGGGAAACTTTAAGGTCAAAGCAGTGCTACATATGCGATGCACTAATAGAAATTCATGACAACTTACCCTTCAGTTGTCCGCATTCAAAAAAATGGGTTAATTGTATTAAATGTGATAAGCAGAAATCTTGTCTTGAGGAGAGGCCCACAATGGGCAACTGAAAATCGCTGGAGGTATAAATTCCAGGAGCTGCTGTAATAGGGAAACGCAGATGCTTCTGGAATTTCAGCAAGAGAGAAATTAAATAGCCACTCACATAAGGATATCTGCAAGAATGGGAGCTCTACAGACTTAATAACGCTCTATGTTGCGAGTTCTAGATAAGTGTGTTTCAATACCAAATTGCTGATTCGCATTAGCTGTAGTTCTCCTAGTGGACTGCCCGTAGCAAAAGAGCCTTCTTTATAATTGTAAAATTGTCTATGATATTTGGTAGGCCTGCCCTGACAGTATCCTTGAGACACCGTGACGGTTAAGAAGAAGTCTCAACTTGTCAAATGACTCCCAGTGGGAAGTTGACGAGTACCACAAAACTCGCTCAATCTCAGTGAAATATTAGAATTATGTTGGTCAGCTGCATATAAAATCTCAGGGAACAGATGGTTGTTTTGACCGAAATAAAAGCAGACACCAGCACAAATCCTAACTTGACATTACAGACCACACAAACCAGGATCAATCTCATAAAAGAAATACATCGCTCGGCTGCAAAGAACTTAGCTAACAGATGCTTAGCTCAATTGAGAAATAGAAGACACCTGCATAAATACTAACTAAATGCATCCTCCCTCAAGAGATAAACTCAAAAACCACATTTCCAAATAACCTTATCAAAAGTTTCAAGCCTACTTAGTGCAATGAAATACGTAAATGAGAGACTATTGACCCATAGATAATAAAACACGCACATCAAGACATACAAGATATAATGGTCAGAAAGTAACGGCCAGAAAAGGAGAAAAAAATCCATATCAGTGATGTTCTTACCAAATGAAGACTATTATCGGCAACAAACAGAATTCCCTTTGGACATTCAACTGAGCAGACGGGGGTCACGTGTGTGGAAGGTTCAAATGATATTGATGTATACGAAAGGCTATGCCTAGCTGTGTGCAACAACCAAGGCCTATCACTTAAAGCAATGATATCAGCATCCAAGGCGTCACTCAATGGAATCAAAAAAGCAGGAGTAATTCCAATACGGCGCGCAGCAATAATATGAAGGTGAACAGGAAAGCATTGCTTTGTCTTCTCAAATGAATCAAACATCCAAGTAACAGAGCTTTTGCAACCTGATGAAGCAATGTTTCCTAAAGCAGCTGAATTTACCAGAGAAGAGGAAGCCTCAGGTAACGAGACTGCAGACATGGGAGGCCACTCAAATCTAAGAAGCATACCATTTCTCAATCCCGCAAGAATATAAGGACGATCAACTATTACAAGCCTTACATCTTGAGGAATACAGCCGCCAATGACAGTACCCACAGCATTGGTTAAAAATATGGGCCCTATAGCAAGAACTTGAAGACCTGTGTCAGGTGCAAACGACAAAATTTCGACTGAAGGTTTATGTGTGCCAATGATAACCAGATTATCAATCGCGCTTCCAACAGAAGCAGCAGCTGAAGGAATACTACTAGAAAAATTCACTCTAGTTGCACCTTTCTCAAAGCTGCTTCTTGGAATTGAGATACATGACAACTCGTTCTGCAGTCTTACTTGGTGCATCTGAAAAATTTCATAACAACATGCTGCTGAAGATCTAATCCCAAGGAAGAACAAGCAGAAGGGGCTGGATGTTGCTACTACTATTAAATTACTCCCAACTGCTCCTAGACTTATTTTCATATTTCCAGGTGACCATGATGAACAAATTGGAGCACCCAAGGGAATGGTTTCACGTCCAGCAGGTTTAACAGGCAAACAGAGTCTAACAGCATTTTTATGGATTTGTGCCAACAAACCATCAGTCACAAGACCGCATGCCAATGTGCACACGTCAGTGAGAAATCCAACTGAATCAGTTACATCATAGAAGCTTAAACCGACAGAAAGCACCCTTGTCTCTTCGACAAATGAAATCACAAGGAAAGAATGAAAAGAATCAGTAACTTTCAGTTTAAGAGCCCAAGTACCAGCTATCCCCTGATAATTAGGGCCAGTTCTTAACAGCTTATCCATACTGATACCACTTCGTATAATCCTCAATGAACCTTCATTAGCCATCCCACAGCAGGCAAACATTTGATCACGTTTCTCATCAGAGTAATCAACCACCACCATATCCAAGATTGGTGAAATATTTTGGATTGGACTTTTGTAATAAAGACATCCACGACCCAATTTCAACACCACCCCATCACCCATCTCCACAATTGCCGCCAAAAAACCACCCTCAACCCACAAGAGAGCTTGAAAAGGTAAACCTTTGTAAATACTTTCAGACATATTAACTTTCACTCCATCAGCGTCAAAAAATATTTCAAGCATGAAAAGGTCTCCTGAATCTGCACTGAAAATCATCCTCCAGTTGTTATCATTTGTAGGTTCCCAACTCCAAGAGCACACATAATTGGAGCCTGGCTTTGTGCATGTGTCAACATCAATGTCCATTGAAACGCTTTTACTCAAGTCACTTAACTCCAGCAAGGCAGAAGCTGCAACACTGTGTATTCCTTCTTCATCAATAATATCTGGTATATCAACTATATCGGTTGCCTCTGCAAAATTTTGTCCCTCTACAGCATTGGACGTAAAGTCTAAATTTGACTTACAAACAACACAAGGTTTCTGACAGTCACGGAAGTCCATTAAGAGAGCATCACCGGCTCTGAACAGAAAGGCAAATCCAAAACAATTAGGAACTTCAACTATATGGTGTGCTAGGGGACCAGCATCAGAATATTGAAACATTACATGGGCGGCCTCATTTCTAAGATCCCATTCTACTAATAACAGTTCATTCCGAAAGGACCTCCTCCTGCAACAGAACATAACTAGTTAGACTGAAATCACATGCACTTCAAGGACCTGCAAGCCAAGAATGCAGTTGTTTATGAATAAAGCAAAGGCGAATGCACCCATCATTTTTCTAACTGGGAATGTTGGGCTCCTATACCTATTCACTACCATGGCAAGCAAAGGATTACGCTCCATATTTTGTTGGTGAAGATCTTTCGAGATAAAGCACATGCTCCATATAGTACCAAAAACACCAGTATCACCTCTCCCAATGCTGGCATTTTCAGGATGCCAGACGATTTTCTGTGAAGACCAATTACCAATTTCAATAAATCCATTGGCATCAATCGCTACAAAGTTCTAATACAAATTAAATGGTCTACATCATAACCTTACCTTATCAACAATATCTGAGCAAGAGGATGTTGACACTGGTAGAAGAGCCACTTTGTCATGAAATGCGCTAGCAGCGACGAAGCAGCCACTGTATACAGAAGGGTGGGGATCTATTCTGAATCAAACTTTCATGGAATATAATGAACAGTAAGAAAGAAGCTCACTTGGAATCCACAGCCAACATTCTTCCAACTTCAGCTCTCATGTTTCCAGGAGGGGAAAGCTGTATGTGCGATAAAGGGGAAAACCTATTTTGCAGAAGCACAAAAGTAAGCTATTTTATAGAAACCACAAGAACAATTAGCAAAAGCAGTAGTTACCTTCAAACCCACCCACCCCTCCTTATTGCTATGACATTACTTAATCATAAAAGCCTACCTCCTATCTCCTTGAATACTACTGCCGAGATGACTGTACAAAATGAGATTTCACAAAAGCACGATTGGTGCTAGCATTTTTTTGTTCACAATGTCACTACTCTCTTATACCACAGTTGCTGAAACTGAAAGCAAAGTGAAGTGGCAAAGTCCAAAAAGGCTTTCAGTGGGTTTTATTACCATTTATTGCACGAGGACGAAAAAACTCTTGCAAAATGCTATTTTCCACATGAAGTTAGGAAGATTACACTATCATCTAAAGCCAATAAAGTAACCCTTTCTAGAGCGGGAAAAAGATAACTTCCTCATTAATTCTACCAACAAAGTGTATAACCATTCAGAACTTCTGTCAACCAACATAGAAACTCATGGAAATATGCCAAGATGTTTCAGACAAAACCGTTATGCTTGAACCGGAAATTAAAAAAGAAAAGAAGAGTCATTGAGGGTATGACGAACATATTCAGCTAAAAGGCTATCTAGGCATTCTCTGCAAATTGTCACCATTAATACTTTCCATGAAGATGGAAGGTTCTCCAAACTCACAAAGAAACGAACAGCATGTCTTTCACAACTAACAACCGGCGACAATCATCCCTCAGAAATGGACATTTTAAACAGAAAGTGACAGAAGGAAGCAATATGCATTATCAAACTACAACCACAAAGAGCAAGCGCGTCGCAATAAATGTTTCAAAGAAAAATATACAGAGTACCTGTGCATCTCACTGCAAAATGTAAGAAATGACAGCTTTCCAGAATCTGAAATGACAACCAACAGGTCTTTCCCAAGAATCTGCACAGGTTTTACGCAACATGCATCACACAAAACAAATAAAGAAAAGTTCACTAACATCAAGTAAATATGGCAAATCAATATTACCTTAGGGCTCCGAGCACAAAAGCTTTCATTCCAAGGGAGGACTGCAAGATCTTTTATTGTCCCAAAAACAGGCTGTTCAGAAACAGATTGCACATTTCCATCTTCATCGAATATCACAAGCTCTATGGATGTCTCCTGAACAAAAGGACCTTCATTTCCCTCATCAAATAATTCAAGATACAGGTAACCAATACTTAAGCTACTGACGATCCTATAAACAGGCCTTTTCCTTACATGCATAAATTCCACAAAAGAAGCAGCTCTGAGGCAACAAGCCTTTTGAAAACATCTGAAAGTAGAATCAACCAGACCCTCTATGCCTATTAGAGATTTTGTGCCTCTTTTTGCTTGCCAGTCAATTTATTAAGAATCATGGAAGCAGAAAAACAGCATATGAAAAACAGGGCTTCTGAAAAGATTATGGAGAAGTGTAAGCAGATATACACATTCTTGTAAATACTTCTCAGCAATTCTATAATTATGACCAGATAACTAAGGTCTGGAATCATTCAAAAGATCTTATCATTTGTGTGTCACTGGATCATAATCATGAGCTGAGTCACTTTGACTCAAAAATCTTCATATCTAAACATTAATTTAAAGGGAAAATTACCTCTGCTTGATTTGATATTTGGCCTATTTACACGTAAGTACCATTACTTTTGGAAATGCATCTCTTCCCTCCTCTACTTAATAATAAGGAACCGGTTTTTCCATCTAAATAACAGAAAAGATTAAAACGGCTACAATGCCTTTTTTACTGTTTATCATCTTCTTCGGAATAAATCAAAGCAAAGAACCTCAAGGGCAAAAGACCTTCACACTTCATCAACTCAAACAAGAAGCTAATGGTATTCTTCCAACTAGGCCCATGGATAAGCTTTTGCCTGTCTTCATCCTTCCAATTAGGCTCATGGGTAAGTTTCTGGTGTTCTCATAAGGAAAAGATACGAGTTTAAACACGGTTAAATATAGTATAATGTTATAAAAGAAAGCAAAAAAAATTCCCAAAGAAACCAAGGCAGGCAATCCAACTCTTTCACTGGGTAATATATCTGGTAGCATTGTTTCTCATCCTTAATGGCCAGTATGCAGCCGTGATCCTTTCCTCTCTTGAAGAACTCCAGAATTCGTCTTACAAAAAAAAAAAAACCCCACTAAATTAATATTCTACATCTAAGTACTATACCAAGCAATAACCATAAACCTACAAACAAATATATAATGCCAAGAACACTGGAATCCACAAAAAAATGCAAACTTTAGTTGATGGAGAGGTGGGGTAGGGAACACACAAACACACATAAAAAGTAAGGTAAGGGACCTTGCCAAAGACAACGTCGACGGAGCAAGGAGAGCGGATGTGGCCGCGGACAACTTGAAGAACAACGCTACTTCTGAGAATAGTCTTGGCCAGATAATACGAGTGATTAGAGGATGCGGCGTCTGGGCGCGACTTTCTGGGCCAAGCAGAGGACGAAGAAGGCGACTCTTCCTCCATAACAGCCATTTGGGATTTCGTTACAAAGAAATTACTTGAGAAATCAGGACTAATTAATAGTCAATTTCATCCAACAGTGGCCAGAAAAGTCCAGTTGAATAAAAGACTGGAGCTTTAGACAGAGCATATACTTATGAGGTCCGGCGGTTGAGAGGCGGAAGAGATGGATTTGTAAGAAGGGACGGAAGTTTCTAATTGAGGAGTGACGTGTCTCCTACACCGTATTTCATGGTTTGTCTCTGGGTGAGTACGAGGGTGAATAATTCAGAGTATTTATTTGGTCATCCTTAAAGAAAATACCTACATCGTTATTTCTCTTTTTGATACGATACAAAACTACATAAATAAAATTTTATTGGTGAACTCAAAGCTATAAGGGAGGCTCTACGATAGGTCAAAAACTTCGATCTCAATAATACCTTGGTGGAATCGGGCTCTGAAACAAGTGAAGCAATTAAGAATGACACAGAAGACTGTCAATGGACCACATCATTATACAAGATTGTAGAGCATTAATCAGTGCAGAAGGCTGATAAGTAATACTATTCTATCAACCCCGTGAGATGGAAAGCTTGCAGAAGTATTAGCATGTATTGGCCATCATATTCAATTCCTATTCCAGATATTAGATGATTCTCCATTGACTATGTCAAAATATGAGTTGACTATGTTAAAAGACCAGTTCTTTTTCATAACAAAATCATCATGTAATAAAGAAATCAAGGTCTAAAAGAAGACGCTGAAAAGAAGCTATACTAATCCTAGAATAACTAAACCGGTTTCCTAAAACCTGAGATTTCGGTTTCGCCGAGCTACAACACATCATACAGCAACTTTAAGGTACATTTTAGCTCGTATTTGCATATGTAAAGCAATAAAGCAACAAATTTTCAAAGTAATTTCAGTTTGCCAAGGTTGTATGGAGTTCATCAAGAAATATTTGGAAAGGATGTCCAGAAACCGAGCAAAGAAATAAAGTGAGCCCACTTCAATTAACTTGGTTTTAGCATTCACTCCTTATGCTTCAATGAGGAATTAGCCCTATATACTGCAGATTTGAATTGTGAAGAAAAATTTTTTAATCGAGAAGATTTCACTATTTCTTGCCGAACAACCAAAAGGGCAATGTTATGGTCTAGTTTCATCAAGATTACCCTTTAATACTATAGTTTCTGAATCCTTACAAGTTAGATCATTTACATGATCGGAGATTCTGATACACCGTCAGCAAGAAGAGTATGTCAAATAACTAATCATAGCAAAAAAGAATTTTCATCTTCAGTCACGTCTGAGTTGAAAGTTTCTGTGTATATTTTTCAGCACTTGTTTCTCCATCTTTAACAACATTTATCTTAAACAATTCCGCATATATTTTTACCACTTGCACTGCATCTCGGGGATATAAATTTTGCAGAGCTTGTTGAGCAGCTTAAAGAAACATGTAAAAATGTTTTAAGCTTTTGCTGTTAGAAGTGTAGTTGTCGTTGAAGTTGTACTTCCTATGGAAGATGCATGTGAACGAACACTGTTTACTGTGACCAACTCGAACCATTGACGCTATCACTGCTTGAAACCAATGCATCGAATGTTTTAAGGCCAAAGGGCCAAAAGTAATCCAGAATATTGTTTCAAGCTTCAAATGTAGTGTCAATATTTCACACCGAACTTTATCGGTAAAGCCTATCAAATTCTGAAGTTTCAAAAGGTACCAATTTGTTATTTGATTAAAACCCAAGTTAAAACACTATGGTATCAAAGTCAGCTTCTTATTGCTTTGGGGATGCTTAAAGTATTGTATGATAAGTTTCGTGTGTCCACTGTATAAAAGGAAAGGAAAACTAGCAGAGTTAAAATAATATTGATGCATGTAACATAAGATTAATATGACCACATTTAATTTCGGACCTTGATACAAAAGACATGTTATTGCACGTAACTGTACTCAACAAAAGAATGCAGTAATATTACATATAAAATATATGAATTTTGGATGTTCTTATCGATACAAAAGATTATGTTACTGAATGTAACTATACTAGACCAAAAGAATCCAGTAATACATACCAAATATGAATCAAACAAGCACAATATAGAACAAGTATATCTCGAGTCTTAGAATTGTGACACTAGAACTTGGATTGCATCTGTTCCACGGTACGCTTATCGGTCTGAAATGCCTTGGCAAGAATGTCAGTGTTGATGGGAGGGTTTGATCCAAAAACCGTATTGGCAACTGTAATAACCCCTGGATTTTGACTACTCAAACCAGCAACAGCGACAGCATTGTTGTAACCCACGTTTTTCTGGAAGTGCACGAGCCCCTCTGGGAACACAAAAACGTCACCCTTTTGAAGGACCTTAGTAATAAGGCGATTCTCAGGATTCGAAGTGACGAAGCCCACGAGCAAAGACCCCTCAAGAACCGTAAGGATTTCGGTAGCCCTAGGGTGGATGTGAGGTGGGTTGACCCCCCATGGCGCAAAGTCCAGACGAGCCATTGAGATGCCGAGAGTGTTGAGCCCTGGTAACTGACCTACGAACACTGGTGTGACCTTCGACCCAAAAGGGTTGGAAGTGTTTCCGGGAAGATTTAGTCCAGAGAAGTAGAAATCATCCGCTTGAACAGCAGTTGGATCCTTGCAAGTCAGGCCGTTCATTTTCACTGCAAGGAACAAGGAAAAATCAATTTCAAGTAAGGGAAAAGAAAAAGTGTTGGACGAGAATGCATGCGTCCCAAAGGGTGATGGGAGATAGTCCCATTCCAAGCTAGAAATGCATTAGCAACTACGTACGTACATGGTAGGAAAACAAAGTAAGAAAGACGAGAAGGGGATTCATACCAGAAGTGGTAGTATCAGCGACACACAAGTCTTGCAACGATTTGGGGTCGGATCCATAGGCAACGTTGCACGCAACGGAAGCAACTAAACTCAAAACTATAAGAAAATATTTGGCCATTGTAAACCACTGAATTGAATCCTTTTAGCAGGTATATTGCAGAAGAATGCTTTTGATGTTCTTTTGCTTTATCAAGTGTTGATTTATAGGCAACGGGAGTTGATTTTCCATCAGAGTTTCCTGGAAAGTCGTTTGCCGTCCGAACAATAAATTACTAAAAAATCGTCAAATTCGATGCTTGACCAAATCAAAGCCGTCTTCTTTCTGTACTTAAAAAAGTATTGCCAACTTTACAAGCAGTTGATCACGGTCCAAGTTCATTGAGAAAAGATGCAGAGTTTTTGATGTATTCCTTTTGTTTTAAAAGCAGATGCTATGTCTTGACTAGAACCCGATGGCTTTTCTTATCCCAAAAGAGAAAAAGTTAATCAAATAATCGATTCACAAAAATCATCCTCATGTTGTTTCTATGTGAAATGAACACGTCCTTTCTTCCAAGCACATTAGACGGCATTTTACGGGGCTACACGTGGAGAGGTCTTGGAAAGGGAGATTTATATTAGACATATTAGAACACAATCATTAATACAGTTGAGGATGAAACCACAAGAAAATATACATAAAAAAAGAGATTTAGTTCTCATTCCAAGCCAAGAAATACCCGCCAAGGGTGTTCTTTGATCGTCCTTGACAACCGAACACGATTTCTTGAGAAGAATGGTTTAGAATAAAGAAAGATCGTACCTTTGCGTGCAAACACGCATCAGGTATGTTAAGCATAACAAGTGCTTAACAAGTATTTTAAGGTTGTGGCAAGCACGAAAGAATATTGGTATATTAGGTACGCACTTGGAATACCCAAGGATATTGGTGGTGTCTTGGAGCAATCCTGAGGCAAACGCATCAATATTGGACGATCAAAATTTTACGTATGCGTCATAATTACACAAATGTTAACATAATATCAGATCATAGGAATGTCAACTCAAGAATGACTGGGAGTATGATTAAAGAACATATTAGTCAAAATATAGACTTTGGAACTCAAGCTGTATGTGGACTCATAGAGGAGATCTTGAATGTGGACATCAATTACAAAAAAACGTGATTGCGAAAAAACCACAATAAATTATTGTACGGTTATTGGCTTGAATGTTTCTGTGACTTGCCTCGCTACATGGCTGTGATTGAGGCATCAAACGAAGGACCATAGCCGGACAGAGGCATGATTCGGAGTTAAGCACTGCCGAGCGGAAGGTATTTAGTTCAGTTTTTTGGGCTTTCAGGTTGTCAATATCGGGTTCAAACACTGTCGTCCAATGTTTCAGTAGACGATACACATTTGCATGGCAAGACCAAGGAAAAGCTTCTGATTGCGGTTGCCGTTGATGATGTTTATCACATATTTCCATTACCTTATGCTATTGTCGACAATAAGAGGGAACATAATTAGGAGTGATTGCTTCGAAATATCCAGGAACGTATATTTGGCTATATGCAAAGCGTATGTCTGATTTCAAATCGATCTACATGACTTCAGGCCACAATAAGCTAATATCTTACTTGGCAACCACCTTATACCTACCATATATATTTGACGGTAAATGTTCTAACAAATAATATACGCATATCATATGTATTGTCTTTATAATAAGTTATTTAAGTTGTTCAAAATTTTAACTTCACAAGAAAATTTTCTAGTAAGGCTTTGAGTATCATAATGTAGAGAGCTGACATAGAACACAAAGTGTACATGTTTAATGAATATGTGGTGAATCTGAAGGAGCTGAATGAAGCTCGTACGAATATCTTATGTGGATACCACTTGACACATATACACTCTCCCACGACGAGGGTAGCAGATATTATGTGATGACAACAAATTTCTCTGAGTCGTGGAACAACATACTCAAGGGGGCTAGATATTACCAATTAATGCTTGTGCGCAAGCAGTGTTGAAAAGATGGTGAAGATGTTTGATGAAAAGCGAGAAGAGTCGTCACATTTGGCGGCAGGGAACAGATGTACAATCAATATGCAACAATAGTTAATTGAGAATGAAAGAAACGCATGAAAGAACAGGGGTACATGCATATGATATGGGAGAAGGCTTGTATGAGATTGTAGCTCGACATGGAGTAGATCATGGTGCTGCTTCTCATACTGTAAATTTGAACAACATGACTTACACATGTGAAAAAGTTCAGCTTTACCATATGCTCTGGTCACACGCTATAAAGGTATATCAGAATATGCATGGTTTAGCAGCAGATATTGCTGGCCTGTTTTACTCTTGTCGTGCGATTTTGGAAACATACAGTGCTTTGTTCCATCATGTCAGCATTCAGCGTATTGGCCTGTAGCTCCATTCAGACTTGAAGTCAACACGTCAGTCGCAAACGTGGTCGAGGTAGACAACAATCAGCTCGTATTCATGGCGAGATTAGACCGGCGCAACAACAATCAAAAGTCTTATGTAATTAAGTATGGCCACAAACGTAACACTCGCCCTACTGCACAACAACTTCAGAATAAAGTTTAGAATTTTGTGTTCTATGTAATGTTTGAGTAAAAGGTATAAACTGTTCGTATTCTATGTATTGTTTTTTCTTAAAGAAATAAATTGTTTGTATTCTATGTATTTTTTTGAGTTGAACAAATAAATTGTTTGTATTTTATGTATTTTTTGTGTTCAATAAAAATAAATTGTTTGTCTTAACCATTCGAGTTCTTTCTGTAGTTTTATCTTCACATACTTTTCGGAAACCAGGGTTATGGTTCAGAGTTTAGGGTTAGGAAATAGGGTTATGATTAGGTTTAGAGTCAGTGTTTATGGTTTAGGGTTAGGGTTAGGGTTAGTGTTAGGATAGGGCTACAAATGATCTGAGCACTCATGACCGCTCGTCGTTTGGCTCGATAAATGGCTTGCTCAGATTGAATTTAATGAGCTCAATCTGAGGTTTTGAGCAGTTTGACCAAGGGTAAGAGTCGGGTTTGAGCAGTTTAACGCTTGACTTGAATGTTCATGAATCTTATCGAGTCTAATAAAATAATATAAGAAAAATATAAAAAAGTTATGTGAAAAATATTTATGAGGCTTGCTCAAGATCTATTATGTAAGTGTTCTCGTTTATACATTTTAAAGTGTATTTCTCTCTATTTTCCTTATTCTTTAAAGTATCAGCTCGCAAACGTGCTTACTCGAGCATGTTCAAATATAATCAAGCACAACAGAGCGAGCTTCGAGCACTTCTAAAACTAATTCGAGCCGAGCTCAAGCGTCATTTAAACTTGCTTAAGCGAGCTCCGCAGGCCCAATGTTTTAATATGTTTGGCTAGATCAAAAAATGTTTGACTCTTTTCGGATTGTTTGCACCCCTATATTAGGGTTAAGGTTTATGTTTTTGGTTTAAATTTAGGGTATGGGGAGTAAGTAATTTCAATTATAAAAATTCATGTGTAATATTCTTCTTTAGGTTATACTAACAAACAATAAACCGTCCAATTAACGAGACAACGTACAAAGCCTAACAGTTGTCATACAATATAATACTCATAATTCATGTGTTACAAAGCATATCATTTGTCATACAACACAAATCATTACCTAAATCCTTCTGCTTATAATTTACTTCAACTAGCAGGTTTTTTTATAAGGTTCATGATTTCTTTGATGGTGCGTTTGGGTTTGGAAGGCCCATTCCGAGCACTGCTCTGACCCTTTTTTGAAAACAAAATGTACAATGAATGTTATAGGTTGTGGCTACCATGTTAGTGTTTGTCTCAGATTTTTATCATTGTATATTGTTACGCCATCCCAATCAAAACCTTTTACGTTGCTCAGACCTGAATGTTGTCATCTACAAAAGAATTCGAGCTCGTATATGTGTTCGTGTTTTTCGACGGCCACCAACACGCGCTGAGTAAAGTCATCTACTGTTGTGTTTTCTAAAATTTTAAGGATAATAGGATTGGACTCATTCTGAAACGTGCATAACAAATGAACATATATTATCTTGCCAATGCGAAATTCCAAACGTTATTAGGGTTTAAAATTTGTGCTTGCATGGAATGCTATATTAATGTAGATATTTATATATCTGGTCCAAACCCTTGGATGGACTTAGCAGGACAGTCTCTGTCTTTGGACGGATATGGCACACGGTCTAAACTTAAGTGGTTTTGCATTCCGAGAAAGAGTCTTTCTAGCCTAAAAATAGCCTAGCCCCTTGGGCGTACTTGGTAGTGTCGTATAGGAGAGTAGCTTCTTGGACGACACTATCAAATGTGCTCAAGGACATCTAAGACGTCAGTGATAAATGCATCCTACTTTTTTCAAAAAAATTTCCAAAAGATAGTATATGCAGGACATTTTTATTAAAACTACGATATTTTATTAAATTTCTCTTCTCATTTTCCAATTCGTTGAGGTTGGTGACCGCCTGTTGAAAGTGAAAGCGAGGTTATTTGTGAAAGTTTTACATAAAATATGAGATTTTAGTATTTATAGATTTTGTGTAAATTTAGAAAAGATGATAAAAATGTCATTTGACTCTTTATATGAATTAGTTTCTACTTAATTTCATAACAGTTGATGTTATTAGCCGTCAATTCTAGCTAGATAGATAGAGTACGCAAGAACGGGCTACTAATTGACTGATAATGCTCCTCAAATCTATGCAATCTGGTTTTCTTTCTCTTTCTCACAGATTGAAGCAAAAGGGTACAAATCCCATTTGTGTTTGTGTCCTCCCGTTATTTCCGCAAAATCCGTAACCACAACCAGACTTTCTTCGAGTAGGCAAATCCATTTGTTCAATCGTAATCTTACTATTAGAATTTCGGGGATGTCTTTTTCCCATTCAGAGTCAAACCAAGATGGCCCTTCATCACCGTCACTTGCAGCTGCTGCCTTTCTTCAACTCATGCCTCAGCTGTGAGTTTATTGAGCTTGCATTATTGTCTGTTCGATCTTGTTATTGTCTTTACTTTGTTTATTTTCTTTCCATTTTTTCTTGGAAGATTTGTATGACTTTACTGCCGTGAGCGACTGCATTTTCTATGGGAATATCAATTTTTTTTTTAAGAGAGAAGTTGCAGCAGTAGATTTTCGGAAATATTAAATTTCGGTAGAAAAGATATAAGGGCGATATCGTACACTAGCCTCTTGCGTTTGTACATGATACGTTAGGATCTCTTCTTGATCTTAGGATCTCTTTGTGATCTGATGTACGCAGCTTATTCAACACTTTTTTTAAGTGGCTGTTTCTTTGGGTTCGCAATAACTTTATCAGTTGGTTGCAATACCCGTTTTCTGGAAAAGATATGTTAAACCAAAAGCGGTGTTAACGTGCATAATTGATATACATATTCTTGGTCTTTCCGCATAATGAACCCGTGTAGCTAATGTACATGGTTGCTATTGTGGCTTTTAGTTTAGTTTTTTTCTTTCCTGATTGTGCTTTAGAAGTTTTATTGATCATCATGGCTTCTGATACTTATGGGTGGAGTTACCTGGTCAATTACTTCTTGATATTTACTTGGTTTGGTTGCTTGCTTCTTTCATATTATGTACTTCCTTACATTGTTGATTTTTGTTTTCACGTTTGCTTGTTAGTTTATTTGATCTTATTTGGATGCTGTAGTGCATCATGGTTTTTTCGTTTCAGTATCCATTCTGCCATAGTGGCATATGTTTAATTGGTTCTTCTAGTATTCGAATATCTTCCCTCCATAAATTGGAAGCAATACTGTGGGAATATATTGTTAAGGAGAAGGGAATGGGGTTCAAACACTGGTCATTGCAAGGAATTGCAACGGTCTATCACCAGGCCTAATTGGATTCCTTGGAAACTGATTATTAGCTTTTTAAGCTTTGAGAGCCTGCACTGACCATAGGATTTCTCTTTATGAGTTGCATTCCTGCAAAAAGTAGGTCCACCAAATTATCAGTAGAGCTAATGGGAAGAACTGTAAATTTTGAAACAGGCTCAATAAGGCAGTAAAGTTTGTAGCTTTTCCCCTGGTTCTTCTGCATCTGATTCAAGTCTGTTTATTGTTGGGCAGTACTTCTACTTCTGTGCGTCAAGGGAGCATTGTGGATTTACCATTGATTAGAAAAAAAAATGATTTTCCACTGGGAAAGGAGAAAGATTCCTCAACAATAACGTAATTTGGACTATTTATCTCAATTGTAACCAATTTTTTTATTTGCTACAGACAACAAAGATGAATCCTCTAAGAAATATTGTAAAGCATATGACATTTTTTGTCGTTCCTTAGGATCATTGCTTGTAGTGGGATGAGTTAAGTTTGAATACCAATGGTTTATATATTGTGTATCATATCTTGTCAAGTGCTCACCATTTAGAAAGTAAAAAACAAGGGAAGCGAGAGTATAACTGTGAGCACCAAATTATCATTACGTTTCCACATAGTATCTTCAGCATTTCTTTCAAGGGAACTGGAATATGCGTAATGATCATGAGAAAAATGATGAACTAGGAATAATGATGAGTTATTTTGCCGAGTTTGAACTTATTTCCCCCCTGATTTTTCTAACAATTATGTAACAATTGTACTCTTACAGGGCAACCCTAGAAAAGTCAATTATTGTCAGCAGTGTGGTGGCAAAACAAAGCATGAGGTACCTGATGGAGACGAAAAGATAAGGCCAATATGCACAGTTTGTGGCAGAATTGCCTATGAAAACCCCAAAATGGTAAAGCCTCATGTGTAAACCTGTTGAAAGATTAATATAGCTAGTCTTTACATTTGGATAAGTCAGATGCGGCAGTGTGCTGCTCAGCTGGCATCGTATGTGAATGCTTTAGTTTGTAGTGTATGTTTCTCAGTCTTGTATTCATGTGGTGGAGAGAAGCTCCTACAGCAGATAGCAGAGTACAAAGACATTAGGTAGAACATCCCTTCCCTTTCCATTCTCCATTAAGTTGGACAAAGGCAACAGCATGTACTTGAAGATGTTGTCCTTGTAGTGTTGTTCTGTGATCTAACAATGATACTCTGCTTGAGTTTGTGGAAGATTTACCAGAACTTAAGCCTTTGGCAACTATAATACTGTATTCTCCAAGAGGAATAAAGTTTAAGATACTCGAATATGTAACATTGACAGAAAATGCCCCACCTAGCGGGAATAAGGCCCGAGTGTTGTTGTGGATAGAAATGCTCAGTCGTCATACCTGAGGATCTAGTTTGAGAAGGATCCAATAGTGATCTAAGGAAGGATTTTTTAGTTAGAAAGAATTGTAAATTCAAAGTTTGAAGTTTGATTAATAGGTAGACATAGTTTACTATGATCTTAAGGCTTTCTTCCTCATCTTTGGTCATGTACTTACCTTTCTTGTCCTGGTACATAATAGGTTGTGGGCTGTCTTATTGAGCATGAAGATAAAGTACTACTTTGCAAAAGGAACATTCAGCCATCACATGGCCCGTTGGTATGGACTGGCATCAGTTGAAGTTTTCACTACTTTGATCTTCATCAATTAAGGTGTATAATTTTTCATAGGACACCTCCCTGCTGGTTACATGGAGATGGGTGAGTCTGCTACAGAGGGGGCAATGAGGGAAACCTGGGAAGAGGCAAATGCTGAAGTAGAGATTTTATTACCCTTTGCACAGCTAGATATTCCTCTTATAGGTCAAGTAAGTAAAGTAATTTTGGTGTAATGTTGGTGGTTTTCTTGTGTATGTTCAGATATACTCACGTTCTCTCTCTCTCTCCTCTCTCTCTCTCTCTCTCTTCCTCTCTCTCTCTCTCTCTCTCTCTCTCTCTCTCTCTCTCTCGGCCTTTTGTTAAAGCAGACGTATATAATTTTCTTGGCCAAATTGAAGGGACCCCATTTCTCTCCGGGTGATGAATCATCAGAATGCCGGCTCTTTGCTTTTGATGATATTCCTTTGATGAATTGGCATTCTCTTCTATGTTGGTTACCTTGCAATGGGTAAGAAATGCTATAAAGTTCATGTCTCTGCTGTTTTCTTTCCTTGCATACTTCTGATGAGCGTTTTTCTTTTTTAATGTAGTATATCGCAGATAAGCGGGTTGGAAAAACAAAGTTCCACTATGGTATCATCAATAAAAGGTAACTCTGGTGCTGCTGAGTCTACACTGCATATGTGCTTGCTCTTTTGTTAAGTTCCTATCTATTCAGAAATATGACCAAGGATAATATGGGGTAGAACTTACCAATAAGCAGCACATTGTGCAAGTTATATGGAACGAACGTATGATATGCATTTTCTTAGAAATGATGGCTGGCGCACCAGAACATAGGAAATAAAGTTTTGTATCCTGGGGTTATTTGAAAGTATCTTGTTGTGCTGGATAGAAATTCAGACATTACACAATAGTAGCTCTACATTTTCCCCCTCTCATTTCTTTCGTTTGTTGCTAGGGGGTGGTGTTGTAATGCGGCTTACTGCGCTAGAAACTCGGAGTGCTATTTAGTCCAATAGCAAAATAAATTATTTTTTAATGACCCGTCAAATGAAGCAAATCTAATTACTCGTCATTGCACCAGAGATTCTTGGTCTAATAAGTTTCACCATACAAACCCTTTCTTCGTCATCCATGCTAGTTTAAAGAAAAGTCTTTGTGGCTTGGTTATCACCACTTCTCTATCTTGTTCTCCCTCTTTCTCCTCGTTTGGCCTTGTGTATTACAAAATGTTATTCATGAAAAACTTAAGGCGTACCTCTTTTGAAGTTCTATTTCTCTAATAAGCATGTACTTGATTTCTACATGTTTGACATTGTTTGATCTCTTGGGGAATTGCAGACCAGGGACCAGCCCGTCTGAGATTCGTGCATACACTCTTGATAAGCATATGGAATTGTAACGGTGTGCAGTTCTCGCCATCAACCTAATACGAATTCTTTCATGATCCATTGTATAGTGTCCTGTCTCCACAGCGCTGTTTCTTGATGGCCTGTCCATTTGTAGAGGAAGACTAAATATTCTGGGATATTCCCTGTTCTGAAGGAGAATGCCCACAGCTTAAGTAGTGGATTTTAGTAGGTTTGGTTGGTTGTTACAAATCTCAAATGTATCTACTCAATATACTCTTTTGTCTCGTTACTTGCTTTCCTGTTGTGCGTTTTGTTTCCCTTCGCATGATTTATCAAGTGAAGTAGCTCGCTTTTTGCAAAAATTCAACGATGAGAAGGCTCGTATTTTGTTTCCTGCTAGCACTGAGGTTCTATGGGGACAATAGAAGTGCAGTGGTTACATCAAGACAATCATTACATAGAAAACTTGCTAGCTGATTGGGAATGCTTCCATTAATTATCTCAATGACGTTAATAATGACTAATTCCTCTTTACTCCACCTTCTTATTTGGTGTAAGCGACTATCAAAGTTGAGAAAATGGCTACTATTTAAATATTGTCTTCTTTTCTACTTTGATTTGTCTTATAAATATTGTCCACTTTCTATGAATGATAAATAGTAGTAGTCAAGGTCTATATACTATTCTTTCAATTAATACTTATATGAATTTTTATTTTATCTCAAGTAATTAACTAATGGTTTAATATGAATAATGACTAAAAGAGTTTTGCTTCTTTAAATTGTGTTTAAGTCAAACTACGACAATTTTTTTTGGAACGAAAAGGTGGTATAAGACCAACTATTCCGAAGTTTTAAGGAATAACATGTTGGCCTAAAAAAGAAAAGGAGATACATATGTTTTTCTCCTTTTTTGAATTAAATTTTCTCCTTTTTATTGATTCACAAATTCAGGTTTCCATTTCCAATAGAGTCAACGACGACATAGTCTTCTTTAATTTTGGAATATGATGGAATAAAACAAAATAATTCACTAAATTGGCTGCGCTTCTTATATTACGAAGTATCAGTTGATCGACACAACTTGACGCAATTTTCATTATGGATCATCGGAAATATGTGTGTTTCTAACACATGGGTATAATTGCGTACATCCGACCCTATGATGGGAGCTTCCAATAGAATGGGGTAATGTTGTTATTGTATTGATTCACAAATTCACTCTTTTGAGATTTTAGATGGATGCTTGCAAAAGCACACGAGTTCTGAAACGTTACTCTATTGAAAGGTTAGATTGTTAGTTGCATAAGCACCAAATACGTGAAATCTTTTGGCGTATCACGATTATGTGCTGTGATCTGAAATTGTGAAACCATAGGCATCATGATTTAGAGTATGAAAGCTAAATTTCCTTCAAAGTATTCTACGTGAGAGAATGACTAAATGGCCCTTTACCGGTGACTACCAACTTCAAGACCTCTTTTACAAGGCTAACTACTTGCAGAAGAAAACTAACTAACAAACAAAGAGTCTTAACTACTTTATCTGCCCCCTTCTCCGGGCGTCCGAACGCAGCTTTAACCCCTTCTCTTTTCAGCTTCAACAGTCAGTTAACTCTCGTCTTTAACCTGCGTAATTTTCCTCTCAATTCTTTCTTGTCCATTTGAGTTTCTTCTTGAGTTCAAAATCTCTGCCATTTCTTCAGCACACGTGCTTCTCTCCTTCTTCTTCTTGAAATGGTGGCTTTTAGCTACAACTTTTCAGTTCAGAACCTTCCATCCAGCTGGCGCAGTTATCTACCTTCTTGCTCTTCTCCTCTGATTCCTCTGCCCTCTACAACAAACAAAGCCCTGAAATTTCAAGAAAATGTTGGAAATAACTGCACTTATAGTGATATGAAAAGTAAGGGATTCAGCTGCAAAGCAATGGTTCAGCAAACTGCTGGCGTACAAGGCGCTACGGCTGTTTATGCTAAAGAGATGGAGAGGCTTTCTGCTAAAGAATCTCTTCTTCTTGCGGTTGTTACTACCTTCTACTTATCTCAATTTCCTTTTCCTTTTATTTCTCATCTTTTTTGCATTTATTGTTGGAAATTCCCCCCCCCCCCCCTTTATTTATGAAAAAAGAAAAAAATTAAGGAGTTATCTGGTTCGTCTTTGCTATTGTCTTTTTCCCATGGTGTTGTTGCTTATGTTGTACGGAATTTGTGAATAATGCTAAATTTTCTGTTTTCTTGGTTTTCTGAGTCGCGTTGGACATTTTTCTCGCCTTTTCTTCAATTTGATCCTATCATCATATGAGTACAGAATCTTCAACATAAGAAGTTGTGTAAGTTTCGAGCTTTAGTGACTTTCAAGTGCCAACGTTATACAATGAGTAATCTACTTGAATTATAACCTAGATGCACCAGATCCTGCACTAATGCTTCTTGTTGAACCTCAATCGACTTTCGTGTCTTCTCTTTATCCCTGGTGCTAACAGGAGAAGGAAGGAAGCGCTATTCAGGCGGTTGAGTTATTAATATTCCCGAAAGGAAGCTTCTTTAAGCATCCCTTAATCCCAAGACCTTTCTATATATAGCCTAAAGGAGAGACCTATTTGGTTCAATTGACATTCAGGATTTATGACATCATCAACCTGGCATTCACTTCTGCTTGACAATTACATGCTTTTATGCATGTGGATTTCTTAAACGTGGTACAGATTATTGTTAGTGTTAAGGTCACCATTCTAATCAGAATGCTTATTTTAGTTCAAAGATGCGGGGGGGTTTGAGGCACTTGTTACGGGGAAAGTAACTGAGATGCAGCGTATTGATGTAAATGAGAGGATAGTTGGTCTTGAACGTCTCAATCCTACCCCTCGACCAACAACGTAAGGTGTTATGTCTTATTACAGAGGATCTTGAAATTATTCTGTTTGGTTGTGAAGAACTGAATGTTTTCTGTTGTGCAGATCCCCATTCCTGGAAGGTCGCTGGAATTTCAAATGGTTTGGAGATGGAAGTGCTGGTTTCTTGACTGCAAATTTGGTGTTTGAGTAAGCATGGGTTATTGGTTATTTTTTGTACTTTATGTTGTCTTATCCTTAATGCACACCAAATTCAGCACCTGATCTTTTTCAACTGTTTTAAGCATCTGCTGGTATTCAACATGTTTTCACATTGACAATTATTAGCATAATTCTGTTGCCAAAAACCAGCAAAATGTGCCTCTATACACCCTTGCATGTCCACTGTAGAGTTGGTTTGTCTTCAAAAGAAGATGATACCTATCCTTGGTTCAGCAATCTCCTGGATTAATTTTCCGTATATGATGTTTAGCAAAGAATTGGCTTCAACAGATGCTCTTCCTAAATCAATCAGATGTAGAATTATTATGCTTAATTGACCGTGATCACGCATGCAGGATTTTCTTCTTTTATCTGATTATGATGGCTTAGTTAATTTCCGTTGGTTTTACCTGCTAATGTAGATCTCTCCTGTACCAGGGTCCGTCACAGCCCGCTCTTGAGTGATTAGATGCTTATGTATTGGGAAGAAATTATCCGCTTCATCTTTTGCAGGAGATTTCCAGCATCATTCGCTAGTTTGTCAAAATTGTTTGTGGTGATAAAGGACGGAAGGGCAACTATTACATCAAATCTGAAATTTGTGAATTTGGTAATATTCTCGAGTCTTTGAGATTATAATTGTTTATGCCTTCCTTTACCCTTTTTCCCCCCAAATTTTCTCCCCAAACGTCCCTTCCTTTTTGTAAGTAAAGGAACATGCTCTGCAGCAACGAGCCAGTCTGACAATAAGTTAAGCTATATAGAGTACTGGCCACAGCACCACTACCCCTTTACCTCTGAACTACTTTTATATGTGGCACAGCATCACGATTCTCTATTTCTCTCTTTCCCCCAGGTTTTTCCAATGAAGTTTTGCTGAACTTTTTATTGCTTCATGGTTCTAATATGTCTCCAATCTTTTTAATTTCGGACTTTCTTTTGGTCGTATATCTTTAATACTCTTTGCTGTCCAGAAACCTGAATGCTACAAATTGCAGGGACTATACAATTTTTTCTCTCTCTTTAACCTGAAGTTGTTTCCTTCAATCTCCACACATGTTTTTCTTCTAATTTAAGAGGTTACCTATATGTAGACCTCTAGCATAATGACACTTGAAACATAGTACAAATCTTCTGGGAGTACGTGGAAAATAAAGATGAAGGGGATCCAGAGTCGGATACAGTTGTCAAATAATGGAAATTCAATGTACTTAGAGTTTCACATCAAGATCACTTAGCAAGGAAATACAGCATTGAATCAACCTTCTCTTTTGCATGAGTCTGTCTAATATAGGAGGGGAACATGCATTGCCAGTGACTAAATTAATATAAGGCTTCTATTCTTGCAAAGTTAGGCTGGATTCCAACCTTTCCAACTGCTATCTTCTGCGATTATTAGCAGTTTTTAATCTTGGTAATAGATTTTTCAAACTGAAATTGTGTTTGTTGAAATCTTGTCCAAAGTAACTTTAGCGATTGTGTAGAATACTTTTGGTATGGTTTACTGAGAAATATCTGGTTTTAAATGACCAGATTCCACAGATTATTCTTTCCTAGTTTAGTGTAGGATTTTTGTCCATTTAGTTTTATTGCATCTTCCTGGTTGTATCCTCTGTAAAATTGTAACCTTCTGTATTTATTAGCGTCTCAGTTCAATGTACGAGAAAAAGAGCTATTCTCTGAAATTTTCAGTTTTCGCGAAAACGCAGGTAGAGAGCAGCTTTATCCTTTCAGCCAAGCTATCAGTTGAGGGACCACTTCGCATGAAGGAAGAATATGTTGAAGGGATGTTCGAGTCTCCAAAGATCAACGAGGAAACAATACCCGCACAATTAAAAGGTGCCTTTGGTCAAGTTTCCAACACAGTGCAGCAGCTTCCAGCCCCCATCAAGGAAGTAGTGACAAGTGGACTAAAAATTCCTCTTGGTGAGTGAACATATACGCAGAGGCCTAAAATGAAGAATAGGGATGAGCAGGACAAGAAAAGTTCCCTTCTTGGCATTCTCAAAAAAATCTTGTTGGAGTTGGTGGACTTTCTTTAATCTAATAATCATCATTAGAGGGAGATCCTGTCATTGCTAGATTCAGTTTCTTGCTATATGCTGTTTGTTTGTCATTTTGGTTGGTTCTAAGATTTTTTTTTCCCCCTTGACAGGTGGATCCTTCCAGAGGTTATTTATGATTTCTTATCTTGATGAAGAAATCCTGGTAAAATTCTCCTTTATTATGCTCCTTTTAGGAATTAGTCTTCACATCTCTTACAAATGGACACATGGTTGCTTTCATCAATCTAATGTTTATTCTCTTGAAGTTCTCAAGGAAGATTACTCTTTCTATGATCTGACCTCAATAGAAGTAAAGCGTATGAAAGAATACGGGTATATGTAACTTATCATGGATAGGTAACATTCTTGGTATCCTTGATGCAGATCATTAGGAACATCAATGGAGTGCCTGAAGTCCTCACCAGATTGGATATTATACCTGCACCCATGGAAAGTCCAACACTCGAATATGAGAGTTGAACTGGGATGTAGAAGCGAAAATGTTAACACTTCTCTCTCAAAAACTGCTACAGAAAAAGGCGGGATGTGACAACGCATATGTGAGACTGCTTACTGTTACCTACCTACCTGTGTGTCCAGGATGCAAGTATGGAAGCATGTCATCAAGAGGATTCGTTATTTATTCGTCCCTGCTCTCTTTTTTTTTTACTTTCTTAAAATTTAGAGCATAAAAGACGGGTGAACATGGAGAAGCAACACGGAAATCAGTAAACGATTCTGGTAAAGTTCAGTGAAGTTGAACTCCTGATAGCTGATACACGTTCCACAATTTTTTACTAAAAACATCTTAGTCCATGTCTTCGTCACCATATTGTATCAAAACATTGCCTTTATTTTCTTTTTTACATTTTTTTTTATTTTTGCTCTTAAAACAAGAAATCCATTCGTTTTGTTGATTTTATGGAGAGTAACATGTCAGTTGCAGCTCTCTCTTTAGAATGGTGGTGTTGCTACGAAGATAAGTAAAAACAGGGAGGAAGCAAAAAAGTTGTCCGTTGCAATTTCAGCTGTTCTTTTGATAGCTTTCTGCTGTTGAAATTTGTGTCCTACATTATATTTCAACTTGCAATTTCACGTCAACAGTCGTGCTATTTGTGAGCCCCCCCCCTGGCTTTTTGGCTCCAAATATCAACAAAGATGGAGGGGGAGCAGTTCGATTCCAAGGAGATTCAACTGTCATTCTTCAACTTTTTGTGTGTTCGTATAGTTTGTTTACCAAGGGGGAGCAGTTCGAGTGAATGGAGATTCTACTGTTCATATCCATTAGATAGTTGGCGTCATAACTTATTGATAGCATATTGTAATCTAGGAATAATTACTACACATCATTAACCAATAGCACACCAACAAATAAAGTGATTATCAGGTTTAAAACAAAAACAGCCTCCGTGGATTTGTCGATTAGCTGTACGAAAAATTCCACGCGACCATTTTAATATTCGTATGTATATGTGTTATGTCAAACAACCTTGGCAGGCACAAAAATTATAAGTGCCGTTCATGATAAGATAGAGGAGAGTCTCGGGAGTTAAATGACCGGTTCAAAAGCAACCCCTAAGCTAACGGTCCTATGTCATGGCGCCCAAACAACCGATGGAATAGCCACCCATCTGACCCGGAAAACACAAGGGAGAAGGCAACGCGCGTCTGGACACCCTCTTTGGATGCCCAAGTGGCACATTTCACGTGGAACTCCATCCCCGGTCTTGCCTTGTATATATGTAACTCGCTATGTGCTTCGGAGTTCAAACCTCCAGATTCATTTGGTTATTGATTTGTTTCCAGAAAGAAGAAAACAGAAGCTTAAATCGAAGAAAGTATGCAGTCCATTAAGGAGAAAGCATCCAACATCGCCGCCTCCGCCAAGGCTGGCATGGACAAGACCAGAGCCGCCATGCAAGAGAAGGTTTTTGCATCACTACTCTTTCACTATTTATTTATTTATTTTTGTGATTCCGGAGGTTCCTTATGTGCATGGCGTACAATTAGTGGTTTTGGAAAGTGAATGAAATGGTCAAGAAATTTACTTTTTCTTTTGCAAGTCTTCTTCTACAGATTTTTAACCCTCATAATCATCTCCCTTTAATATGGATTTCAAATGTTATCTTGGTCGGTGGTGATTCCATTTTGATGATAATTACTCATTATGACCTTGAATTAGGTATAAAACATGAAGGCAATATTGTATACGTAACTAAAGCCCATCTACATGTGCAAGTACTATAAATATAGATGCACAGTAGTCCTGAGATATTGGCTAATTTAATAAAAATATACAGGTTATATTAGGGTTAAGGATTTTGAAAAGCCACGGGTCCCATCTCGGTAAACCCTAAGCTTCAACACTCTGCACACGTCCCCGTTCTTATGGAATAGGATCTCGTCACCCATATTTTCCTCACTTTCTTCTTTGCTGTACGACAAGTGGCAACACCCCCTTCATATATACCGGTGTAGGTCATTCTCATCTAGCTTCACCACCCTCTGCTGCCACGCGGTGGAGAAAGGGTGAAGAAAATGTGGGTGAGTAGATCCTATTCCCATTCGTATGCCCATATATATGTCACAATCTGCAATCTAACATGATGGAAAGTAATGCATGGACATGGAATGGCTCCTTAGTGACAACTTGGGATATATAATCGTGGACTAAGGTATGATAGTGGAGGTATGCTTAAATACTGCCGAAAATGTGAACAGGTAGAGAGAGTAACAGCACAAAATCCAGCAGAGAAAGAGAGGGCAACAGAGAAGAAAGAAGAGAGGATCCACGAAGCTGAAGGTAAGAAGCAGGAGACCCATGCTGCAGCCAAGGAGAGCAACTATGGCACCGGGGCGCCACTCCCCTACTCGAACACAGGTGTACCAGGGCAGAGCACGGGTATGCACCAAATGTCTGCGCTCCCAGGCCATGGCACTGGGGCGCCACTCCCCTACTCGAACACAGGTGTACCAGGGCAAAGCACGGGTATGAACCAAATGTCTGCGCTCCCAGGCCATGGCACCGGGCAGCCAACAGGTCAGGTGGTTGAAGGGGCGGCCCATTCTCATCCCAAAGCTACTGCCACCGGCACGAATAGGCCTAGCATTGCACATGATCCTCACCAGGGTGCGGGTACTAACATGGGATATGGCACTGGTGGCTCCTATGATTAGCAAGATTGTGACGAAACAGGATGATGTTTGATCGGATATGGAATAGTGCTGTGGCTGAGTTGTGTGTGGGATTTTTTATTTTTATTTTTATTTTTTTTGGAAATAATTGTTCCAAGGTAAGGAGTTATTGTACTTGTTCTATTTTCGGGCGTACCTGGGTCTTGAATAAAATACAGCTCTTTTGAACACATTCATTTTTTAGGATCACTTGGCTCCATATTTCTTAAACCAATAGTTGACGGACCATGAAGAAAAGAAGTAGTAATATGGAAAATTGATTAGGTATTATTCCCTCACTTCTACATTGGCGGGGGGTTTCATCGACGCTACGTTCAACATCCGAACTTTCTTTTTCGCTTTTTTCCCCCCTTCTCTCTTAATCTTTGAGATGGACTTGTAGTCGGACGGGATCAAACATTCGTAGGTTGCCAGGTCCTTAGTGACATTATAACCGGTGTGTTTTAGCTGAATGCAATTCTCAGCCAAATCTTCAAGGTGAAAGCTGGAAAGCAAAATGTAAACTTCTTGATGCTATGTGGTACTACATAAATAAAAAAGTTTCCTGTTTAATTAGGAGAAGGATTTCAGAAAATCTATTTTCCATGCATTTTCAGTGGCTTTTGCTTAACATGCTCTATGGTCACTTGAATGCCACACGGCTGAAGATTTTAACAGGAGCCCTTTACAGATGCAAAAAGTGGCGAATGACCATTATTGATCTTCGAAACTGACTGAAATCAGCGGTGCACATTAATTTGCGAAACTGCAATCAATCGCTCGTCAGGCGTAATTTCACAGTCACAAGCCCTGTATGATACCCCTAAATTAGTGAAGTCCGCGCTTGAACCATGCATTCCCGTTACAAGTTTTCTCTTCCATATGTGGATTCCTCGAAACATGCTATCCACACCATTGAAGCAATCGGATGAAATTATACGGTACAGAGCTTATACGGTCATTTTTCTGACCTTAGGTAACGTGTATTGTTTTGAACTTCGTTTTTTTTTATCCCTGTGGATATTGTAGTTCTGAAGTTGTAGTAATAAGTACTGCAGATAAAGTCGAGGAAGTTATAGAAATATACCGTGTACATATACATACTATATATATATATGAAAATATATTGTACAATTGTAAAATACATCTATATACATGTACAGTACAGTCCAGAGGCACTGCTGTTGCATTTCTCGAGGCTGGAAGAGGTGCCAGATTCATCACTTGAGCAACTTCATTGTACCCACCTGGAAAATAGTGAAGGAAATGGCAAGTCTCACCAAAAGAACAGCCAACAGTGCTGCAAACAAAATCAGGTCACCAATCAGACTACAAACATGAACGTCCAGAAACAAAATTGTGCAATACACCTTCACAGTATGAACAAGACAGATGATCTAACTTCCACCAGTCATATCAGCAGTAAAACCTTTGATATGAGAAACACAGCTAGGACAGTTCTCGTCCTAGACAAAAGATAACCTGCATGTTAAGACAAACTAAGAGGTGGAAGCAGAGGTGGCATAAGTAGAAGCTGGGACGGACAATAAAGTCAAAAGGTGCAGCAAGTTTGTTAAGACAGGTTTTCCATGACTTGAGGAGGGTGAAGGGACAGGGGCAGGAAAATAGTTACTTAACCAAAAGGTGCAGCAAGTTTGTTATTCATTCACAACATTGAGATATTCCACCCTGCCCCAGACCACCAGAAGATAAATTCCAAAAACAAAGGAGTACTTAATAGAATTCAGAAAGTTCTTTCAGAATTTAGAGAGTGCCTACAATGAATATAACAATAACAAAAAGTACCTATCACAAGAATATCTCAATGTTGAAGCACAGGTGATCAATTTATTTCAAAAAGAGGGAGTTTAAATTACACATGACACGAATAGATACATATATCCACTGGATCACTAACAGACAGGAAAATCATCTTCAAAGAGACAGATAGATTGGGCACCAGACCACATGAAAGAACTAAAAAATGTAAACCGTAACATTCCCTAGCTCCGCAAAATCTATCGACAACTCACCAAAAGGATTATAATGGCTCCAGTCATACATACAAAGGTAGGTTCACAATACAAGAGATTGGACATCATTTGATGACCATACCATATCGCAGGAATTAGACCTTTTGAATGAACATTTACTCAAGTCTGAGAAATATATCAATACATCAACAAACAAACAATCCAAAAGAGTCTTTCTACACCAAACTTCCCGATTATTAAACACAGAAAGAGAGAGTCCACAATGTTGATAAGTTACATTGTTACACTAACATAATTCATAGTGTTACAGATTGCCACACTAACATCCATTAAACTTGTAAAAAGTAATGACTTGTAATGTTAATATTTAGATAATCTGGATTTGAACCTGAAAAACTTCGTGCAAGGCTTTGTTTTGATTCCTATACCACTTAATAAGGAATCCATTTCTGTGACAAAAATTAATTACTCTTTCCCCATTATAATTTTTTGGAGATGATGACACCAAGTGTCGTTATAAAATAATATCATTTTAGAACAAATAGATACAATTAATAAAGCCAATACACCATGGAGTATTGTCATCCTTTTGACAAATTAAAAAAAAAAACAAATAAGCTGCAGAATATGCTTCTAGACGCCTCATATGAACAAATTAAGCTTTCAGTCTCAGACAGATTTCTGCAAAAGAAAAGCCTTTGCTTAATAATGAATTTAGCCATTTTTGTAACAAGTATAATAACAATTTGGGCTTAAATTTTTTTTTTCCAATTCCCCAAATTCATAAATTTACAGTTCTTAAAGTCAAGTCCACCCAGATCTTCTAATTTCGAAACTCTCAACCAGAAAATTAAAACCAAAAACACCTTAGCAGAAAGAGATTGAACGTAATCTAATCCATCTAAAATCTTCACCGGATTTACGAGACTTGCACCAAAAAAAAAAAATTTACATGTGTTGTCTCAAAACTTAATACATAATGCTATTTAGGAAGTGCAAAAACTTAGGTGAACTCCAGTATCCATGCAGAATTCATAGAGAACAGCTGTAAAGCAGTCTCATTTGGCAGGGAAACCCTTAAAATAAACCAGCTTTAAGAAAGAAAAGACCACAAACCCTATTAATTGGTACGGGGGAGTCAAAATGTATACATGAAGATATAGAACTGCTAGGATATATCATAGCAAAAGAAAGACAAGAGAATAATTAAGAAAGAACCTGGCTTAGATTTCTTGAATCCAGCATTGGCATTCACCGCCACTTCGGTCCTGTTTCTCTTCCGGGCATCCATACCTCAGATCGATATCAATTTCCAGACAAAGAAATACAAGAATTATCTGACAAAATATTGAGAGAAGAAATGATTGACTAGACAAAAGCAAATTCTCCCTTGCAAAAGGATTTCATTCAAAGAATTCCAATTTGATGACCTCTGATTATGAAGTACTTTTCTACTTTGGTTGTGATTTACGATTGATGAACTGAAGCAGAACATGTGGTGCACAGGAGGTTGGAAGCAGCTGTATTCCTGTTATCCCCATCGGCTTCTGCTATAACTGGTGCTGTCTTGTTTGTGGAGGACGGTCTAAACACAATGGGAGTGGCAGTTGACAGCCCGACTTTCCAAGCCTAGAGAAGTACTATGGTGTAACAACTATTATCAATTGCCTCGAAGGGTCGTATCAGGGAGCAAAACGTAGCAGATGCAAGCTATTTGCAGTGTGGGAGTGTGAGAGTTTGAAACTTACCAATGGACCCTTATTTTTTTTAGCGGAAGTTGCGAAGTCTATACAACAGGAATATGGCTCCATTGACATGATTGTACATTCGCTTGCCAATAGCCCTGAGGTAATGGAAGTTCTGTTACATCTTGTTCTCCTTCAGGTAGTTTGCTGTTACTTCAGTATTTATGAGATGCCTGGATTCACTGTAATTCTACATTCAGGTTAACAAACAACTGCTGGAAATTTCCAGAAAAGGCTACCTTGCAGCCATTTCTGCATCTGGCTAATCTCTTGTTTCTTTACTTGGGCATTTCCTTCCAATCGTGAATCCAGGTCTCTTCTTTTTCTACTCCCTTCTACGTGTACAAGGGGGAAAAATGAGAAGGTTCATGACTTGGTCCAAGAATATCAGCACAACTTGCTGTGATCTTTGAGTTGCAGGTGGTGCTACAGTCTCAATCACGCACGATGCCTCACAAAGGGTGGTTCCAGGGTACAAGCTCCACAGTGTCTTTCCTTTTGAAACAAGACTAGATTGTAAGGATTTACAGATCGCTGTACTTCACACAGTAAATCAAGGGGTTGGCATTCCTTTTTACCACTTGCACTTTGGGCTGTCTACCACCTGCATTCACTGGCCCAGACTGCAAACCGCATTGCATTGTACTTGTACTAAAATATTGATGTATCCGTAAATCCCGTGATCGCTAAGACGAAATTATTATTTATTGCTTACCAAGGAAACTGCATGTTTGAGCAGAAAGAAAAAAAAAAGAAACAAGAAACACCAGTTAAGCTTGCGCAAGTTATTTGGTTACTGAGCTAAAGAACATTAGGAAGCCACCTTATCTTCATGCAACAAAAAATCTCGGACTTCTCTTTGCAGTTTTCTTTCGAACACACTTTTAGTCCGAGTCTCTGAGCCAAAACAGAACATGTTACCCTCCTTGTACTAGTTTGACAAGGGGTTCAAGTGCTACAACCCAAAATAGGGGTGGGTGGGTGGGTGGGTAAACCAGTTAATGCATATAGCATTCTGCAAAACATGCCACCCGTTAAATATGTACTAGTTCATTGTTCATACTACGCAACTTATGAGCTTCCAGGAAAACCACTACCAGCCATGCAAAAATAGTCGCGTCTATGTACAATAACATCGCAGCAATGCGTAAGAGCTGACAGAAATATTCAATAAGCATTTGTGGTAGAAATATTCAATAAGTCACCAGATGGACGCTGCCTTTGCTCCACCATCACCATCCTAATCTGCCAGTACTCCACTACAATATATGCATACTCCTTCAAAACATTAGACAGCTTTTCTTTTGCCTTTTCGAATGGCAGCAGTTCTAGCTGCGGCTGGTTCCCCACTTTCAGGAGAGTCTTCAACAACAGCTGGCTCCTGCATAATTAAACCTCGATTCCTAGAAAACTTCCTTATAGGAGTTGTCGGCAACACTGTGTGTGTTTCCGGAGATTCCTCATCAGGTTGAGCAGCACCTTCGGAGGACGGTGTATTCCTATGTGGCATCAATTCTTCACCATCAGCAACACAGGTCATCATTAACTGCAATAAGAAACAGCACAACCAGGATTGAACAATCACAGTACACAAGGATTGATTTCATATTTACTCAGAGCAAAGAGCTTAATCAAATTAATTACCTTCCAATCTCTGAAATCAAATCTAAAGACAAAATGACTGTATGAAACTTGCTTAGCCGTTACAGCACTAGAAGCAGGTGCATTCCTTGGTGCTGGAAGAAAAAAATGCACGTAAGCAAAGACAACACCAGAAGAAAAGAACCCTAGTAGGTTAACAGCTCAGAATCATACAAACTAGATGACGGCCATGCTCATCCACAGTAATTTCAGCCCTTCCGTCCTTGACCAGAAATGACAGTGCAAATATGTTTTCTACTGTTTGAGCAAAGGAGATCCGGTTCAAGACCAGATTTTCAAGCTTTGGTTTTTTATATCTCTTCAATATATCAAACATGGTTGCCATATTTCTATCAGTGTCTGTTTTCTCTTCAACAGCAGTGTTCTCAAGCTGCAATAGCAGAGAACGGCATTAATACATATAAAAAATTGAAATACATCTTACTTCATCAAACAACAAAACACTCTACACCTCTTCAGGAGTAGCTTTCTGCGCTAGTTTTGTGTGCTTCTTACGAGGAGCAACTTTCCGTGTTTTAATTTCAGTATTCATAGGCCCAACCCTGGAAGACAATGAAGTCAAAAAGGGCAAGCTTTTAAGTACGATACAGGAGGTTTGTAATACAGAAGGGTCAATAAAGTTACATGGTGGAGCATCCTGGAGCAATACTGAAAATATGTGAGACCGCAAGGCCAATATCCTTCCACCTTATCGAGCTACTACTGCCATCACATGAAGTACTTGGACCGCCTTGCTGCCTGAAATCCTTGAGCAAACAATTGATAAAATCTACAGGCGTCAATCCCTCGTGGCACTGAGCTCTGACAGAGGTTACCAAGGTATTTGTAATGTCTAAGAGAGCCTCTGCATCTGCTACTTGTTCCCGTGGCTTCTGCACTGCAAATGCAGAAAGATACGGTCAAGTGAAATTTTTCTTTTTTCTTTTTTAAAAAAGAGAGTGTCATAACTTCGTAACCAATACACAGATAGTAGCAGGAGATAATATTGGAAAGTCAAAGCAACCTTTTTTGACCACTGGATTCTCCAAGTTAAACGAAAATCAGTAATGCATCTAGCATACTCTAAAACTAATTCCTGCCTCAACGGTCACCCCATCCTCTATTGGTGCTATCCTCGGGAGTATATATACATAAGAGAAACAAGAAAAGAAACCCCAAAAAAATAAAAATAAAAAATACAAGAGAAAGCAAAGACACAAGTAGCTCCGTGCTCTACCTTGCTCATGTAAGTTATCAACCTCCTTGATTATTGACTTAAACTTATCTGGATCAACTTTCGTCATATCATGTGTCTCATCTGCATATATTAAACATGGAACAGATCAGGAAATAAAGTCATCACATGGTAAAACACCGACCGTCTGTTACAGTAGTTACAAGGGCCAGGTCAGATAATAATTTTGCACAACAATAAAAAGTATAATGCCCATATAATATATTACCAGATATTCGATGCTTGACTTGAAGATAACGAGATCGAAGTATTCGGCGTCCAAGTACATCGCCTTCGCCTTGTGTCTCTCGGTGTTCTACACCTTCTTGCTCCTCAATTCTCCGTTTTCTACCACCACTACTAGGTGGTTCAATGGGTTCCTCAACCCTCCGGCTTCTACCATCACCACGAGGCTGTTCAATCCGTTCACGTTTTACTGTCCGCACCATAGCGTCAAAAAGTAACAGTCTAGTTCCCCAAATCTTAAAGAAACTGAACGAAAACTCTATAAACCCTAGTAAAATCGCAGAGAGAATTCGATAGAAGATATATTTGGAAGGCAGAATTTGAAAATAGAGTAAAATGATGGATATTAATTACACCAATAATGGTTAACAGGAAAGCAGAATGAGGGGGCAAAAGAGGGAGCGGAAAAGCCTTTGAAAAGACGATCTAAGAATTTGGCAGAAACAGAAAGGGCGCGCCCCCTCTTATTATTTGGTTTTTCAATTTCGACCAACGCGCCCTCCTTCTTTTTTATTACAAAACTTAGGTTGTGGACGTGACTATCGGATTATGCCAGGGGTGCGCCCCGAGTCTTCTACTGCAAGCATTACATTTGCATTGATTATTTTTGTATTGATATTTTTTCAATTTCATTTTTGATAAAATGAAATAGTTATAAAATTCGATGACTGAAGGTTGATGTAGATGTGCACATAAAAAAAATAAAAATAAAAAAGTTAAGGCACCCACTATAAGTGCATGCGTTGTTTTTTTTTTTTTTTTTTGAAAACGAAATTGCTTAGTTTCATTGCTGTTGCATACCAAAAGGGGGCAGCAGATTCCATTACCATTCGGAGAAGCAATTACGTAGACTCAAACATGGCCATTGAATTGGGAATAGTTTACACTACCTGCATAACCACAAGATGTGGAAGAGTGTTTAGGTAACTTCCCAGCGTTAACCCTTTGATTTGGGAAGAATTTAAATTACACACCAACCTGCACTACTCATCTTTAACCCTTGACTTGGGATGTTTTTCAAGTTACAAGCCAGTACAAAACATTACTACGTCATCTTCTATCAGGTCACTAGATACTGTCCTCTGTCGGTTCACTAGATGCTGTATCCACTTCACCCGCATCATTACTACGAACTCATCCGGCTCCGTTCTCGGGTGCCATGTTTGGGCCATTGCCATTTCCCTCCTGTATGCTTCTAAGTTCATTCCTTGCACCCACTGATTGAGTGTGTATGTATCGCTGCTCTGTTTCTGAGAAGAATGTTTCAGGAGACACAGGATACAACAGTTCAAATCAAATCAAATCAAATCATACCCAGTATATCCCACCGACATCACAAGTTATCATTAGGATCTGGGGAGGGTGGGAGGCAGTCAAACAATACCCCCATCCCAAGGGATAGAGAGTTTGCTTCCAGTGAGACCTCTGGCTCTATACAACAGTTGAACTAACTAATTCCAAAGCCAAAAAACTCATTGAAGTCAGAAACCAAGACAATATGGACTGAAAGTTGAGGTCTAGTTCTTGAAAGATGACTTCGAATACAAAATTTCTCTTCCTTTTGACCAGTGAAAATGCAGGAGTTGAGCCTTACAATAATCATAAACACATGTACGTATTTGCATATTTTTTCGTGTGTCTGCGCATTTGCATATCCATGTACACATGTACACATACGCCAGAAATGTCACAATCACACTAATTTGGATATAATTATGCTTCCCTCAACAGTCCAACAACGGCAACGAAAACAAGATGCATAGAGAATAAAATATGAAACATGCTGCCGTTTCCACTCTTACCATTACATGCTTCAGTAATCTTTGAGATTAAATCAATCAAAGCTTGTTCATGATCCTGCATCAACAAGGAGCAGCTTCAATGTCAAACACAGAAGACAGAATTAAAAGCAGTCCAAGGTTCAAGCAACTATTTACCTTAAGCATTTTCTTAGCCTTTTCAAGCTCAAGAAGGTCTGGATGACTGACACTCAGCACCCTCTCCACCTACCAAAGTGAAAGATGAAGTCACAGGAAAGTGTATGTCATATAATCTAAGATATCAAGATTACTACAAAATATGTACCTTCTCTATAAGAGTATCTGTATGAAGTATCTCAATCTCATCCCCCACCTTGCTGACAAACCCATTCTGCAAATGCCTAGTTTCATTCTCAACTTGATTCCTCAAAGGAGGTTGCACCCTTGCAGCAGTTAGAGTGCTTCGTTCAATCACCTGTCCATCACTCTCAGGTCGTCCAGGAATTGCTAGTTCATCGCCAATCCATCGGATGTCTTCAGGTGGAAACTGTTGCATAAAGGGATTAGTCTGGCTTCAATCCAGCACAAATATATATATATATATATATATATATATATATATATATATATATATCATCATCATCATCCGTACCCAGTATATCCCAACGACAGCAAAAGCTATCGTCAGGGTCTGGGGAGGGTAAGTGGTAGGCAGACAATACCTCTATCCCAAGGGATAGAGAGTCTGCTTCCAGTGAGACCCCCGGCTCTACCTGCATAAATGATATGATAATAGGGATATGTCGTGCTAGTGTGTTAGTGAGTAGATTCAAGAAATACCAATAAAGGGCTTTCGCTATTAAAGTACACATCACGTATATATGTACATGTAACGTAAAACAACGATAAAACATATGCCACCAAGTGGAAAGTTAACCTAAAGCGTAGATAGTGCCTACGTCTATCTATGTCCCTACATATACTCTAAACTGTCCCTATATATGTCTTATACCTCGTTAACCTTAATCTTATGTCTCCATGAACTCCTATCCTGGACCATGTCCTCAGAGAGGTGTAAATCTAGTAAGTCGTGTTTTATCTGCTCATCCCAAGTCAGTTTGGGTCTGCCTTTACTCTTCTTTCCCTCTACAATTAGACTTTCAATTGCTCTGACCGACGTCGTTGTCTGTCTCCGCTTGACATGCCCAAACCATCTCAATCTACCCTCCCTTAGTTTATCGGCTATACTAGCTACGCCTAACCTTTCTCGAAACACCTCGTTTGTGATCCGATCTAGCCTTGTATGCCCACACATCCATCTTAACATTTTCATCTCTGCCACTTCCATCTTCTGTAGTTGTGACTTCTTGATGGCCCAGCAGTCTGTCCCATATAGCATTGCCGTTCGCACTGCCACCCTATAAAATTTTCCCTTTAATTTAGTTGGGAAATTTTTATCACACAGCACCCCTGAGGCCGCCCTCCATCTACACCAACCTGCTTGAACTCGATGTGTTACATCATTATCTATGTCGCCATTCTGCTGCACAAAAGATCCTAGGTACTTAAACTTACTTACCTGTGGTACCATTTGACCATCGATAGTGAGCTGGCTATCCTCACTGTCTGCTACACCGCTGAAGTCGCAGTGCAGATACTCGGTCTTAGAACGGCTAATCTTTAAGCCTTTTATCTCTAAAACATCTCTCCACTGCTCTACTCTCATACTCAGGGTATGTCTACTTTCTGCGACTAATGCAATATCGTCAGCAAAAAGCATACACCACGGAACTGCCTCCTGTATCTGCTTTGACAACTCGTCAAGGACAAGTCGCCCATTAGTCCACAACAAACTAAGGAGGTATACTAGAAACTAATCTTGGACATCTAAATCATGTGAACCTTCAGCTGTTTAACCCAGATGAATCCAAGATCAAAACCAAATTAAACTCGGAAGACGATCAATAATGAGAAACTAAAGCTCGAGATAGCAGAAACTAAAGTTCGGACAGAGGCAAGCGTGAAATTTCTTCTTTTTTTTTTTTTGGGAGCTAAAGCGTAAAAATTAGTCACTCAAGAATGTCACCAGAACAAATTGCAATTTTGGCATGATCTACGGTTCGAATCCTTATCTCCCATCCAGCATGTGTGGGCATAAAAAAATTTATCTAAAAGAAGAGGATGTCACATCATGAGTGTCTTTCCTTCAGCAACCAACCATGTTATCTACGACCATCTGATGAAGGAAAAATAAAGCCGGTCCTAAATTTCTTCAGATCTATGCAAACCATATAAAAGTCTAGCTGGGTAGGCAGATTACTTCACGTTTGTCAGGTTACATAACCAGTCAAGAAAATCTGAAAGCAGTCAAACTCTTTTCAATATAAAATTGCCTCTTGCAACTAAATTCAAACATAACTACACAAAAATCAAACAAATAGACAACCTCACCTCCTTGAGATCAACCCATTCCATTGTCTCATTTGGTGTATTGATATCATAAACCAAAGCATGGCGGCCCTGGAAAAGAAAATAACAAGGAGCAACACAATTTCAATTGCCATGATGTTTCAGATGATACTCTATAGAATGTCATTTCTTTCATAGTGCAACAGGAATACCAAGTCTGAAAAAGTCCAACTTGTATGCACCACAAAAACAGACACAATGAATCATATCCTTAAGACTCCAAATCCACGCAAAGCATCCAACAGAGCAACATGAGAAGAAACACACAGATGACATGCAAAGAGAACGTGGCTTCCCTCCTGCCATCCTTTCATGATTTTCACAAGCCAGTACTTATTAATGCAACAGAACACAAGACAGAATAAAGAATTTCAACATTATACCTTACATACTACTTCATTATACTTCCTATGTGTTTTGATCATGTTAGTCTTTTGTTAAGGCCCCACTTAGGTATGTAGTATTAGTAGGATCATGATATTTTACATAATCAGATAGTCACATTCAAATGTGATGCTTGATGAGATAGCGGGGCCTAGGGCAGACGATTTTTTTTTTTGTGGGAATGACACAGGGACTCCTACTAGAACATATCCCAGAGCATTACCGTAACCACATGATTACTGGAAGCTAAATAACATTAAAGTATGAGCACGCAGATAAAGTGTAACTGTTATGGTATTCTATCTTACTTTCACAGGGTTGCCTATTCTTGCCCTGTACTGTCACTTGATTCAGATACATCCATAATTCAAATAAAATGAAAGAATGCAGGATTCACTTTATAACCGACAAGAACTAAAACTCTTGCATCCAGAATAAGCCCCTTCACAGGTCAAACAATAACTAACAAGACAGTAAAATCATAGTAGGACAACAGAACCAAGTATCTATGTTATATCCCAGTTTTTTTTTTAATAAGGATATAAAGGGTATTTGAGCTAACTAATTATTAAACCTAATTTGATTAGGAAATTTTCCCTAAACCCTAATCAAATTTCTATTTAATCACGTAGATCCCTCCCCCTCTCCACATTAGACATACTGTCGCCTTCTTCACAGAGAGAGAGGAAAGAACGACTTTCTTTTTGCTTCCAAACCAAGCCGCCAGTTTTAAGGAGGGAGAACCACCGCTCGATCACGCTCTTCAACGCGTATCAATTACCAAGTAGGTGCCCCCTTAACATCCGTTGAATGTAATAACAGTAATCCTTTAATTTATTTATGAAAACGAGATCGTGCATTAGTATTAGTGTTTGTATAGATGCTTGACTATTAGATTATATGTATCTGTGATGAATTGTATGTCCGTATATGTGATCGTATATGTATATAAATGTATGATGCTATTTTTCGTATGAAACTCGGAAAAAAGGTTTGATTTTTGATGTGCGTGTGAATACCGGAATCGTAGGAAGAAGTGTTTGTACCGGTGGTGCGTGGCCGGTGGTGGTGGGCTATGACCACGTGCTGCCGGGTGGAGGAACAAGGGAGTTGAAAGGGGAGGGTTGAGGGAGAGGCGGCGCTGGCCAGCAGGGGGGTCGCTGGAGAGGGGGTGCTGTGATGGGGGCGTGGGGGGCGGACTAGATTGGGGGCGGGAGTGGTGAGAGGGGCGGGGGCTGGGGTGCGTTATGGCACAGGGGGCTGAGGGAAAGAGGGGGGCTCGGGTGAGAGGCAGGGGGAATTAGGACGGCTGGATTTCAAGGGGAACGAAGGAATTGGAGGGGGCGCAGGAAATGAGAAAGAGGAATAAAAGATGCAGGGGAAGCTTCTGAGAACAGAAATGAATAAGGAAAAAGGAAAAAAAAGAAAAAGAAAAGGGAAAAAGTAATAGAAGGATTCCGAATGTGATTTCTGTGTATTCATGCATCACGACATTGCATATATGATATGTTCTGTTCTGTTCCGTTCTGTTAAGATATGCGAGACGTAAGTCGCACATCTGATCTGTTCCGTTCCGTTCCGTTCCGTTCTGTTAGGACCCGGGGTCATGCATTGCACGATTAGATGAATGTTCTGAGAAGGTAGGTTTATCATGCATCATGTATGTGACATTGCATTTCACACTCATTCTGCATGATTATGTGCTTGATTGTTTTAAGAAGTTATGACCGTCATACGTTGTTTTAAAAAGATATGACCGTTATACGTTGTTTTAAGAAGTTCTGACCGTTATACGTATTTGTAAAAACGTGGACAGTCTATTTTTGCATTACAGTACGTATATGTATTTCACTACTGTCCTAGCATGTATGATCTCACAGGGCCGATGCAGGCAGGGTACCTACTGAGTGACGTTTTTGTCGCTCACACCGTTTCTTTTGTTTTTTTGCAGACGATTCAGGGTATGATTACATATGGGTTGGAGAAGAATCCGAGTGGGCTCAGTGGGACTCGTAGAGACTGTTGGGAGATTTTTTTTTTTTTTGTAAATGACTGTTGGGAGATTGAGAAACAAGAAATGAGGAAGTTTTATTTTATTCATTATTACATTTGAGGACTTAGCTTAGGGATTTTATTTTACGAACTTTACGATGTCGTTTAGGGGATTTTGACTTGATGTTGATTATATATGATTTGGGGATTTTACTTTTGATTTAGGTTTCTGAATTGATTTATTTCACTTCCACAATCGAATACTCTGTCGTTTTGAGAAGTGCAAGGATTCGTACAGACGCCTTGTATATCCCTTAGTGGAATACGGCGGGCGAACCGGTTCTGACCCTAGGGTTCGGGACGGGGCGCTTCAGGTGGTATCAGAGCGAGGTTCTAGATCTACTGCAGAAAACGTAGAAATTAAGAAATGATTTTAGACGTAAGAGATGACTATAGACTTAAGTTTCGATCGTAGATGTAAGTTTGATCTTAGACTAAGTTTGATCCTAGACATAAGCTGTGATCTGAGACTAAGTTTGATTCTAGACGTAAGTCATGATCTGAGACTAAGTTTGACTATAGAATAGGTTTGATTTAGACTAAGTGATGATCAAACTGAGGGCACGGTTGGTTTCCATTTCTGTTATTATTCATTGTATGTAATTGTTTTCTGTTTCTTAAGTTTATATATTTCTTCAAATGCCCTTGAAAACAAAATTGGAAATTTTCCTTGTCGTAGCAAATATGCCGCTGAGAAGAGAACGGTAGCCACAGGCCCCACAGGTTGTGATTCCTCAGGCCCTGACCGACGCACTACTGGTCATTGCCCAAGCTGTGGCGCAACCACGTCAGCAACCATAGGTTCCACCACCAACGCACTCGGACTTGAGATTCTTCTACAAGTGGATGCGGAGGAGTGGTAGCGCAGCTCAACTGACACCGTCGATCACGTGGATCTAATTTCAGAACGAGTTCAAGAGGTATTACGTGACGATAGTATGATCTTCAGAGCATGGTTTTAGATCCACGGCAGAAATATAGAATTAGGCCATGATATTAGAAAATAAGTTACGATTTTGCCTCTAAGTCACAATCTTAGACTTAAGTGATGGTTTGAACATAAGCGACAATCATGAACATAGGTACTGATCTCAGTTATAAGCGACGATCCTAAAGATAAGTCACGATCTTAGACATAAGTAACGATCTCGATTAAGAGTTGACTTTAGACATAATTACTGAGTTAGTAATAAGTGTTGCTTATGTACTAATTATGATTTGGAAATAAGACGCGATCTTAGACTTAAGAAATGATGATGCTAAGAACGATCATAGACATAAGTTATGATCCTAAACTTAAGAAGTTGATCGGTTTTGAAGCACGTATACCTAGGATATCCCATACACTTCTCCCCTATCTAAGGTTGATCATAACTCTCTAAGCCGTGATCTTAGTAACCCTAGTTGAATATTATATAATTGATTTGAATGACTTACAATGTTAACCAGAATACCCTACTACAAATGTTAGTTGACATATAATGGGTCAGGCAGTAACTCAGGTTGCCTTACCATAACTGCAACATGGTACTGGGTACCATTAGGGTAAAGTAAAGTGGGTCCATATCCCTACTTGGATGGTAACATCAGAGCATGCTTAGGTCTAAGTTGAGACTATAGCTACTAAGAAATGAATTATAATAGTATGATAAATACTAAGAGATGGTTTATAGTTGAATGATGGAAACTAAATAATGATTAGCGTTATAATCAGTAGAGTTTAGTTAAGGATATTGTACAAAGGAAATTATGGTCTACGGGTAAGATGTTGAATGTAGGGTAATCAAAATAGGTCGCCGATATTAGTCTTATTAGAGATATTGAACAATAGCAACATGCGAGAATCGACTATAGTATGTGCCTTATAATACTACATCATTACGAAATTGTGGGCTAAGTGTTGACATCAGAACATTTGGTTTGAATCTAGTATGCTTGAATTGAAATAGAGTAAGCTTGAACCAGTAGTGGCTTGTTCAGATGCGATTTAACTAGGATAATTAGCGGTTCAAATAACCAAATAAAGAAATACAGTGGATCAGTATGGCGCGTGGAAGCATGGTGAATTAGAACACCTTAAGTTGATAAATATTTAGTGTGTCACGGTAGGATTGGACAATTTAAGTTAGGGATCTTATCATAGTAGGCGAATGTTAAACTTATAAGAAACGATACATAGGCGGATTGTTCTTTTGAAAATAAGGATGGATTATAGAAACTATACGAAATATTGATCTATTATCTCTCTAGCAGATAAATATTTTATAAGCATGTACACCGAGTTATACCTATATTTTACAGGGGCTTCAGAAGACATGTTATTTTCGAAAATACCCTATTAAGTCACATTTCTTTATATAGTCTACTAAATTTTACGAGGCTAGTTTTTGTTTTCGTACTTGTAAATCAGCCTAATAAAAAAATTTAAATTCTTTTGACGACCTTGATAAGGGAAAAATTTTTAAAATCTTGATGTTCTTGTAAAAACGATTTGTTTATATATATTTCTTACAGAATATTTCAAATTTCCGTTTTTGTTAAATTCATTTTTTGTCAAAATTAATTTAATTTGACGACTATCGATATCGCAAGCAGTTTAACCGTTCAAATGTTTTCGAAGTTATTTACCCGCTTGCGATGAACTTACTTAACTTGCGGTGGAAAAAAAAGGGTAGATTTCAAAATATATACCTACTTTTAAAAACGAAAGGTACCGTATTCAAATCGTTTTATAAAACCTTACATTATTAAATTTTCAACTGTTTCGACGCAATTTTACCAAAATGCCTTGGGAAAAAGTTATATTATCATTTTTAAAATGGTCATTTGAGATATCGCGTTGCGAAAACAAATCTATGATACTTGAGTTTTGTGTTTACAAAGATTAGAAGGTTCAGTATTGTAAATAGTTAAAGCTATATTCAAAATTATAGCTACATAAGCTACCTTCCTTTTTAACTTGAAGAAAGATATGTCCATACACAAATTTCGTATACTAGGCTGTTGATGATATCTCTGAGAAATTAAGAGCATGATCATAGAGCTAGTTTGTAAGTATATAAGAACTGATTTTGAAGACTTGGTTGTGTTAAGGAAGAATAACAGTTACCATATTGGCATACACAAAGGATGTTAGTATGGTTAATTGTCTAGGGAATGAATCATATGTGATAAGTTTAAAAATCTAGCATTGTAGATTGCAATAAGTGAATGATACACATCAAGGGGTATAAGTGGAAGTTTGTAAGCACTAACTATAGAGAATTAAGTAAGGATTGAACCCTATAAGGACTAGATTATCTTGTAAGATGTTAGTGATGACTAAATTAAATTGTACTAGAGTACAACGCATTCCGAAAAATACATACAGCTTTAGGGATGAGTCTTGTGAACAAGGCGTTAAGTTAGAGATTGCAATACACCTAAGAACTGATTTTAGAGGGTGGTCAGGATAGCAAATATAAGTACGATATAGACCGATGATTAAGTCATGAAGCCAGTATATTGACGATACCCTTAAGGTTGATTCGAGAACTATAGAAAGAATAGGTTACGATCTATTAGACGAAGGACAATGGATTTAAAGATTACATTGTATGCATACACACTGAATGAATTGAGGACTTAGGCCTGTATCGAGGAAGTGAAATGGGTAACATATTGGAATACACAATGGATACTAAGTTGGTCATGATCTATGTAAATGAGTTATGTAGGACTACTAAGTTACCGATTACGTAACACACAAGTTTCGAGGACGAAACTTTTTGTAAGGGGGGAAGAATGTTATATCCCAGTTTTTTTTAATAAGGATATAAAGGGTATTTGAGCTAACTAATTATTAAACCTAATTTGATTAGGAAATTTTCCCTAAACCCTAATCAAATTTCTATTTAATCACGTAGATCCCTCCCCCTCTCCACATTAGACATATTGTCGCCTTCTTCACAGAGACAGAGGAAAGAACGACTTTCTTTTTGCTTCCAAACCAAGCCGCCAGTTTTAAGGAAGGAGAACCACCGCTCGATCACGCTCTTCAACGCGTATCAATTACCAAGTAGGTGCCCCCTTAACATCCGTTGAATGTAATAACAGTAATCCTTTAATTTATTTATGAAAACGAGATCGTGCATTAGTATTAGTGTTTGTATAGATGCTTGACTATTAGATTATATGTATCTGTGATGAATTGTATGTCCGTATATGTGATCGTATATGTATATAAATGTATGATGCTATTTTTCGTATGAAACTCGGAAAAAGGGTTTGATTTTTGATGTGCGTGTGAATACCGGAATCGTAGGAAGAAGTGTTTGTACCGGTGGCGCGTGGCCGGTGGTGGTGGGCTATGACCACGTGCTGCCGGGTGGAGGAACAAGGGAGTTGAAAGGGGAGGGTTGAGGGAGAGGCGGCGCTGGCCAGCAGGGGGGTCACTGGAGAGGGGGTGCTGTGATGGGGGCGTGGGGGGCGGACTAGATTGGGGGCGGGGAGTGGTGAGAGGGGCGGGGGGCTGGGGTGCGTTATGGCACAGGGGGCTGAGGGAAAGAGGGGGGCTCGGGTGAGAGGCAGGGGGAATTAGGACGGCTGGATTTCAAGGGGAACGAAGGAATTGGAGGGGGCGCAGGAAATGAGAAAGAGGAATAAAAGATGCAGGGGAAGCTTCTGAGAACAGAAATGAATAAGGAAAAAAAAGAAAAAGAAAAGGGAAAAAGTAATAGAAGGATTCCGAATGTGATTTCTGTGTATTCATGCATCACGACATTGCATATATGATATGTTCTGTTCTGTTCCGTTCTGTTAAGATATGCGAGACGTAAGTCGCACATCTGATCTGTTCCGTTCCGTTCCGTTCCGTTCTGTTAGGACCCGGGGTCATGCATTGCACGATTAGATGAATGTTCTGAGAAGGTAGGTTTATCATGCATCATGTATGTGACATTGCATTTCACGCTCATTCTGCATGATTATGTGCTTGATTGTTTTAAGAAGTTATGACCGTTATACGTTGTTTTAAAAAGATATGACCGTTATACGTTGTTTTAAGAAGTTCTGACCGTTATACGTATTTGTGAAAACGTGGACAGTCTATTTTTGTATTACAGTACGTATATGTATTTCACTACTGTCCTAGCATGTATGATCTCACAGGGCCGATGCAGGCAGGGTACCTACTGAGTGACGTTTTTGTCGCTCACACCGTTTCTTTTGTTTTTTTGCCAGACGATTCAGGGTATGATTACATATGGGTTGTAGAAGAATCCGAGTGGACTCAGTGGGACTCGTAGAGACTGTTGGGAGATTGAGAAACAAGAAATGAGGAAGTTTTATTTTATTTATTATTACATTTGAGGACTTAGCTTAGGGATTTTATTTTACGAACTTTACGATGTCGTTTAGGGGATTTTGACTTGATGTTGATTATATATGATTTGGGGATTTTACTTTTGATTTAGGTTTCTGAATTGATTTATTTCACTTCCACAATCGAATACTCTGTCGTTTTGAGAAGTGCAAGGATTCGTACAGACGCCTTGTATATCCCTTAGTGGAATACGGCGGGCGAACCGGTTCTGACCCTAGGGTTCGGGACGGGGCGCTTCAATCTATTTGCACATAAATTGTCCGTTAAGTCTTAGATAGTCACATATCTCGTCTAACCACATGACCCACACAATCCCTTGCACTCACACTCACACTCACACTAGCACTTGAATGATTCATGTACATATCTCAAATGGAGAAAAAAAATTCTGGAACCCGCCGTCATATAGTTTCTTTGAATCAGTGAGATTATCACTAATGTTAAGTTAGGGAAGAATGAACCTCAACAGGGTTGTATTCTGTAATAACAGCCTCATAGAAGTTGCTATCTTCAGGCCATCTTGTCATCACCTTCCTTCCAATTAGAGGATCAAAAGCTCTTTGTGCACGTTCATTGCTGAGAAAAGGACCAGGAGCGTGGTTGGCGTGCTGATATTGCATAGGTATAGAAGATAACACTGGCTGATCCATACAGAGAGAGAAATATCACACCCTAAGGCAATATATCATAAATCAATAGGAAGCAGAGAATTTCAGTTCATTGATGTAAGGACAGCATTAACATACACGTTCAGGTCTTCTGCTGACAATTCCCGAGGCAGGTTCCCATCTTGATGAAAAAGATGAAGGCTGTACCGGCGCAACAAGTGGTAGAGGATGCAGTGTCTGCGATTGTGTGCTAAATGGAACTGAATGAGATGCTTTTTGCCTTTTCCGGGAAGCTGAAATTGTTGAAATTTGAGGTTGTTCAGGTTGAGGCAAGTTGGGTGCAGCACCGACACCACCACCTACCTTCCTCCATTCTCTGATTCTACGAAGCAGAGCATCACTATTTACCTTGCTGAGCACCTCCCTGTGCTCATCATCTGACACCCTCAGTTCTCTCCTAAGATTAGTAATCAGTTCTTCCTTGTCCTAAGATCATGCACAACATATAACAAAAATCAATTTAATATAACATGGACTTGATACAACTTAGACATTGAAGAAAGAAGACTCATATACCCATGTAAGAGCATCAGACTGGGCCTTCAAAGCTCGCAGGACAGCACCGTAAGCTTCTTGCTCAAGGATATGAATCTGGGTCTCAATGTCACTATACATATTTGGATAGCCAGCTGAACCTACAAGCCCACTTCCAGTTGCACCTACGTTATCTTAACGGGAGAAGATCATCATAAGTTCCTGTCTAACATCATCCATTTGTCTCATAAGGTTGACATAACTCATACTGAAGGGAACACTCGTCCAGGAAACATTTTGGCAGAAAATCTTAAGTCAAAGCTCCGGTACACCAGAAAAAATTCAGAACATAACTAAAAAGTCAATATTACGAAACTCTCTTTTACGAAACTCTCTTCAGTTTCAAACAAAAAAAAAGATTTATGTGGATTTCTTAGAGTTTAATGAAAATAGCCCCTCTTCATACAGCACTCGCGCTGGTAACATAATTCTGATAGATAAAAGTTAAAAATAAAACCATATTGTAGTGGAGAAGCTGAAATGTCTTCATCAAAGAAAAGAGATGAACTTGAAATTGCACCCAGTGCATCGCTACAAAGCTCTCCGTTATATGAGAACACACTCTCTAACAGGAAAATGACACGCAGAAACAGTAGAACTGAATATTCCAAATGAATTATCTTGATGTTAAAGTGCGCTCCTTAATTCAAGCAAGGAATAACTATCAGCAGAGGTTAAACTCCCTAACACAACAAGCAAGTGGCACTTTTCAGGGAAACTCCAAACCAGCACCAAGAGCCCATTTTGACTGCAGAGGGAGGTGGGGGGGAAAATAAGGCTGCTTTCTCTCCTGCAGGAGTTTTGCACTAAGGTAAAGAAAGGAACAATAGGCATCTCAAAATCTTTCATCATGCCTTCATGCATTCTGTCCAACTCAGAAGAAAGAAGAGGGAAAAAAATTTTTAAAAGTAAATTTGTCAACATTGAGCATTTTACCTTCCATAAGTGAGTGCAATTCAAGCACTTGTTTCTAATTCAACATGGTAAATTTTATCCCTCCCGCATCCTCTTTTATCACCTAACTTTACATTGTCCACTCTTCTGATATCCAGCGAAAGAAGCAGAAAGCAGTAAAATATTTCGAGCAATCGACATAATCACAATCCAGGTAAGCAGACCATAGTAAAAAAAATCAGAACACAATACAATGTCAACTACAAGAACCAAATACTGCACACAACCCGCAATCTGCAAGCAAATAGGAACTCCAGCACAAACAGAAATATCTGCACTAATACAAATTCCATTACACATTTACAGACAGCGACAACTTAGCATTTGACACTCCTAATGTTTTTCTTTAAGCTAAAATTTTTATATATAGGCCAAATTAGAAAAATTTACAAAAGTGATTGCCATGAGAGGGCAACAGCAAGTAAGCATGCTCAAAATACAAAGGCACACAGTGTTTACTAGCAAATCCTATCCAAAATCTAGTATCAGTCATAGTCCCCTGTCCATCTAAAACCAAAAACACAAGACTCCTCAGTTAAGTAAACCAGGGGAGCTTCAAAAACAGCAGGAGAAAACAACGCTGGTGGAAATCACAAAGACATAGGTGGGATAAATAGAGTTTAGAGAGATAAAGAAGAATAGAAGAAGGGCCAAAATCTAGGGATCGTGAAGCCGTGGTGAATGCCAAAATAAGACCAGTGTCAAAAAGCGCAAGTGGCAATATGGATAACAGAAAGCTGAGCTCCATCTAGTTGTGATTTCTGAATATCTTCACGAGGAGGCCCAGGTTAGTGGCAATTTCCCATTTGTCTTTTTTCATTCTGTTGTCCTGCAAAGAGGTGCCAAAGAAATTTGTGTTCTGCAATACGTCCTTCATGACACTTTACAAATTCCTCTGAATACACTCCTATTGTTGAAAGAAACTGGACTGCTAATCGACCTCTCTTGAGGTCTTACCTTGTATATAACAGTACTTGCCTAAGGCTATCAAAGTTCCTAATTCAAAAAGAATATGAATTGTCCACCAAACCCTGTCGAGATCTTGTGATTTATATTAAGTAATAAAATGAACCCTGCTCCTTTCAATGTCGGGTTCTCATTTCATCCAACAATACTTGCTAAAGCATATAAAAATTCCTAGCTAAAAAAAGACCAAAAACCTGGGTTGATATAAATCAAGGGAAAACGATCTAACGCCAAATTCGTATCCCCTAGCCTAACTTCTTATACATGAACTTCACAAACGGAAACATCATAAAGGTTCGAACAAGTATCATCCCTAAAGCACCTTTATCCCAACAAGAAGAAGCAAAGCAGATGGGGGAAAAAACAAAAAACAAAAACAAAAAACCAAACAAAAAAAATAAATAAACCCTAATCAAACATTACCAATTAGTCGGCCAACGGGTTGCCGCTGCTACAGTTTGTAATTTGGAAGTACAGGCGGATGTCGCCTGAATTCGCAATTTCTGAGAGGTTTGCTCGCCAAGGTAGATTTGATTCCAGTAAGAGAGCAATTTTTGGGGTATATGTATACAGCCGTCTAATTTATCGTTCATCCCAGTGGCAAATAACGATTTCATGGGGTCCCACCGGTTTATAAATTAGGAAATTATATGATGGGCTACAAGATTTGTTAGAAAAGGGAAGAGAGAAGAATTGGTAAGGAAAGATGAAACCATATGTAGGAACACCCATGTTGGTAACAGAACTTTGTAATGAACATGATGGTCATAAAACATACGTTTCTTTGCTACATATGTACATATATATTCATGTACAAAATTTAAATCATGTCATGATAATATAAAACTTGATAATCCACAAATTCGCAAAATTATTGGAATTAGTATTATATCGATTATACGTTAATCGAATACTAATTAAAGTATTTTTAATTATAGTATTATATAATTATTTTTAATATTAGATGTCAGGATTTGTATTGCACATTAAAAGTTATTGCATTCTCTAATGTTAAACAGGATCTTGGTTTATATTCCTTTTATCAGGTACGTGTAAATAAGATACTATCAATTTGGATTCGACATATTGGTAAAGTCATTGCATTTTTATATGTCGATGAGGATTTAAATTTATATCAAATCATGTCATCTACATAGACTAAGAGAATAATGATGAAATGAAGAGGTTGTAATCATTAATTAAGAGAATCATATATTAAGCAAGGCAGTATTAAGTTTGTGATTCCACTAACTACTTCTTGTTGGAGAAAATCGTGAAACAGCAGAGACAACCACGACGATTATTGCAAGAATACACAAAATTAATGAACAACAATCAAAGAAAACAATAAACGAAGAACACAAGATTTAACGTGTGAAAATCTTCAAGGGAAAGACAAATTCACGGCGGCGGTAAGCCAAGAAAATTCACTATCTCCAATTGAGATTTTAGCTACATCAAATCTGCGGTATTTTATATGGAGGCAAGGATAAACACGATTTATGGTGTTTTCCTTTTACATCATTAATTTATATTGAATAGAACTCTAACGGATATTCCTTATAGAAAAGATAAGTATGAAAATTTATATTTGGAATATTATTCTCTTTAATCAAATCTCTAATCAATGAATATCTATTTTCCGTGAACTTCTGGAATACTGCCGAGCTGAGGTCAATGCTGTGAAGCTCAGTTCTGTTCATTACTACTTCTCTTTAGCTCGACACTATTCAGCTCTGCTCGACAGTGGTTTATATCTCTAAGTCCTTTAAGCTCGGCTGACTTCAGTTCACCCATCTTAACACTTGCCTGCCTGTTTGAGTAGATAGAGTGTTTTATGGAGCTTGCAAACTAGTAAAGATCAAGCTTCCATGTGTAACCAGGATGAGACATGTATATGTCCTCATTCAAATATCCAGAAGGCATTATGACTGAAAAAAGGATGAGGAAAATCGGAAATGGTACTTAATGGGAAATGGTAATTAATCCAGCAAAGAAAGCTCTAATATCATGTTAAAAAAAAACTAAAACAACAGTATGAAACAATTGCTTCAAATAAAATGACGAAGAAGAGTAAGAAGGCAAAGCAATTGAAGAAGAAATCTTGTGTATAAATCAATTCAAAGAAGTACGAGGGTTAAAACAAGCCAATTAATGCTTCTATTCATTCGAATTCGGATCATATTATATAAAAAAGGCCACGCCCAGTCATTTACATGAGTGTACGCAAAAAAGATAAAGGTTCAGGCATTCTTCCTTCCTATTCTAACTTCCTAGACCATTTACATTCCACACAGGCCTTTGGGCTGTGCATACCAATCCCAAAAAAGTACCAAAGCCCAACCCGGAATTTCTGCTTTCTAGAGCTTTCGTTTCAAAATATTTCCTCGTCCCACTATCAGCTCATTAATTCGTCTACCAACCGCCCTCATCAATGCATTCTGTTCCACCCCCCCATCAGCGCCAGACCTCCCGTCACCCCTGTCAAGCAGCACCGGCCTTAACAGAATCATCCAATTCCTTCTTTATCTCTGTCATTCTCAAGCATCATTTCCATTTCTTGAACTCTTCGATTAATCTGTTGTACCATCACAGAGATTGAGCAGTCCGTTCCAGTATTCTGGTGCATGGTATTATTTCGCCATCTCCAGGCTGCGAGGACTCCTTCTCTAAACATAAACACCCATCTCCTTCTATTTTTCATTCTCTTTGTGGGATGAGCCAGGTTTCCATCCACCCATTGTTGAGTATCCGTTGATTGGAAGAAGAAGTCCCAATCTTTGGTTGGGAGGATGGCTCTCCACATTTTCTAGATTCTCCTGCAGTCTCGGAGGGCATGCAATGCTGTTTCAGGAGCTCTTTGACATATCTCACAGGTACTTGCTTCAACAATTTTCCTCTTATATAGATTCTCTTTCGTTGGGATTTTGTTATGTCTAACTTGCCACAGTAGCCAATTGCTACTTTGGGGGCCCTGTAGCCTCCAAATTCTTCTCCATCGAGTCCTGTTCTCCACTGTGTTCTGTGTGGGTGTAGGAAGAAGCTTGTCATACACCCCCTGCATGGAGAACGGTTCAACACCCCAAGCCTCATCTGAGGTTAAAGTGTTGGAACTTGTCTGGTTTTGTGGCCAATCGAGTTTCCCTCTTAAAATTCCCATTGCATGTTTGATACTTCTCCATACATATGAAGTATTTTGTCTGGGTTGTGATGCGGTCAAGGGGGAACCATATTTTGCCCAGAGGACCCTGGACCACATCATATGCTTCTGGGTCACCATCCTCCAAGCCAATTTTATCATCAAGGCCTGATTAACCAACTCAAGCCTTCTTAAACCAAGTCCACCATCCTCTTTGGGGGAACACACGATTTTCCAGGAAATGGGGTGTTGTTTTTTCTTTTCTTTAGTATCTCCCCAAAGAAATTGTCTATTCAATCTTTCAATTTCACGTAGTGTGCCCTGCGGAAGTTTCATAATTTGCATGTAGTAGAAAGGGATAGATGTGGTTACAGATTGTATCAGGGTAAGCCTTGCCATCCTAGATAAGATCTTAATCTTCCATGTGCTCAGTTTATTTTTGACCTTGTCAACGATGGGTTGGAAGACAGATTTAGTTGCTCTTCCGTGTAGGATTGGCATCCCTAGATATTTGCCAAGATCGCTTGAAGTCTGAATTCCAAATATCTGATACAGTTTCTGTTGCATTCTTTCATTGGTATTCTTAGAGTAGAACACCCTAGACTTATCCAGGTTGATTCTTTGTCCCGAGTAGCTACAAAACTCTCTCAGAATGTCCTGCATTACCACAGCCTGCTCATATGTGGCTTCTCCCATTAGAATTAGGTCATCAGCAAACATCAAGTGTGAGATACAAGGTCCCCTTCTGGTCACCTGTATGCCTTTCCACTCCCCATTCGCTACACTTTCTTGTATGGCTTGGCTAAGAATCTCCATACAAAGAACGAACAGATATGGTGCCAAAGGGTCCCCTTGGCGAATTCCCCTGGTAGGCTTGAACTCATCAACCCCTTCTCCATTCCAAAGTACCGTGAGTGCTGCCGTTTGAAGGCATGACATAATAATACCCTGAAGCTTATCATTAAATCCAATCTTCTGCAAAATTCTTCTTAGGAATCCCCACTCTAGTCTGTCGTAGGCTTTTTCGAGGTCCAGTTTAACAATAAGAAAGCCTTTTCTCCCTTTCTTTAATCTCAGTGTGTGGATGACTTCCTGCAATATAATTGCATTATCGATGCCCTGCCTTTTAGGTACAAAACTGCATTGTTGTTCAGTGACAAGCTTAGGTAGGAGACCTTTAAGCCTGTTGGCAATAACCTTGGTGATAATTTTAATAATCACATTACATAGTGCAATTGGTCTAAACTGATTCATTTTCTCTGGACTTTTTGTCTTGGGTATCAACGTGACGAGAATTTTATTGCTGGTATCCTTGATTCTCCCTTCCTCAAAGGTCTGTTTCACATATGATATAATGTCCGATCCCACTACATTCCAAAATTTTTGGTAGAACATGACTGGAATCCCATCAGGCCCCGGTGCCTTATATGGACCCATTTGGAAAGTAGCATGCTCAATTTCTAGATCTGTAACATAATGATTGAGGCTGGTGATCTCCCCCTCCGTGAGTTTTGGGAAGTTGATTGCTTCATCAGGAACATTGTCACTTGGTTCCATAGTGTATAAGGTCATGTAGAAGTCCCTTGCCATTTTCTTTAGTTGGTCAGTATCATCAATCCAGTTGTCTTGATCATCTTTCAGCCTAGTTATGCTTCTTCTCCTTTGCTTCCTAATCGCGGTAAGGTGGAAATACCGTGTATTCCGTTCCCCGTTTATTAACCACTGTAATTTGGATCTCTGGAACCAATAAACTTTTTCCTGGTTCAGTAATTCGTTGTGTTCTGCAACAAGGTCCTCCTCCAGCTGCTTTAGATAATTGGATCCATTTCGTGCAAGGGCAGTCTGGATACCTGCGAGTCTATTCAGGCATCTTTGTTTCTTCTGCTTAATATTTCCAAACACCTCTTTATTCCAGCATCTTAGTTTAACTCTCAGATTCGCAGTTTTGTCCTCAAGTCCACCATCTCTGTCCCAGCTCGCCTCGATAAAAGGGGCAAATTCCCTGTGTTCAAACCAGTTCCACTGAAATTTGAAGTGATATTCTCTAACCTGTGGCTCTAATCTCTCAGTTGTAATCCAAATTGGGTGGTGGTCGGAGTGGGTTCTGGGGAGATGGTGAACCACAGCCCCAGGAAACTTCATCAGCCAGCCCCTGTTCGACCAAACTCTATCTAGTCTCTCCCTGATATGTTCGTCCGAATCTCTGCCGTTTGACCATGTAAAGGCCGGCCCCGTGAACCCCATATCAAGTAGCTCACAGCTATCAATCATCTTTCGTAATTCCTTGTTTCTGGAGCTAATAACAGCTTTCCCCCTCTGTTTGTCTTCTTGGGAGATAACTTCATTATAATCTCCGATCAGGCACCAGGGTAGTGTTATATTTTGTCCAACATTTGTCAAGGACTGCCATAACACTTCTCTTTCTTGTTTCTCCGGGGAGGCGTAGATAAAGGATATGATCCAGCTAACCCCTATTCCAGACATAACTCCCATATGAAGGCATTGTGATTCATAGTTTAAGACTTCCATTGTAATTCTGCTCTCATCCCAGAAGCACCATATTCCTCCCTTATAGCCGCAGGCCTCCACAGCCATAAGTTTAGTAAAGTGAAAATTCTGTAAAATACGTTGTGCCTTACTACTTTTAGCACGGGTTTCCACTAGGCATAGGACATCGGGTCTTTTGTCCTTAATCAAATCCTTCAGGTTTCTAAAAAAGGGGAGGGAACACGTCCCTCTGCAATTCCAAAATATAATCGTCATAAATCCTTATTGATTAGCAACTGGGCTGGTACACACCCCTTCCATGTTTTCCTCACAGGCTGCGTCCTGGTTAGGTGAAGGTTCAGCCCGTTCCATCTCGTGGTCAGGTGGTTTAGCAGGTTCCAACTCCACGTCCATAGGTATTTTTAAGTTTCTGTTACCATTATTCGCCAAGGTTTTGTCAGGGGGATGTTCTTTAGGATTTTCTTGTGGCACTTTGCTTCTGGGTTCTAACATCCGTGTCGTTGGCTCCGCAATTATTTGTAATGTTGTTCCAATTTGTTCCTCTCCCTTTTGATTCCACTGGTTTTCCTGGCTATTTCCTGCGGTGAATTTCCACATACTCCCTCCTGTTTGTGTTGGGCGTTTGAGGATTGTAATTGGTTGGTTGGGGTCCTTATTTTCTTGTGTTTGTACCTTTGGGCTTGGTGTTACAGTTTTGATCTTTGGTTTCTTCTTGATTTGTACCCCTTTCCGTAGCGATGGACCGGTATTTCCAGTGTTAGATTTACTTACTGCGGTGAGTTGGGCTTCACTAGGGATCTGTTGGGCCTTGGCAAACTTTTTTATTACCTCCTCCAACTCCGGTAATATTTCTAGATTGTCTTCATCCTCGTTAAGTATTTCATAACGGGACCCACTGCCTCCCCCAGCCTGTCTCTGTTCTTCAGTGCATTTCGTCTGATTGCTCCTCTGTCTTCCTGACATCTCTTTGGTACCTCGGTTTACAGTTTGCCACTCTGTTGGCTGGTTCGTACCTCTCATTGTCTGGACACCAGTGTCCTTTCCTCCTGATATGTTTGTGTTGACTTTTTTTCTCCGGTTATTCACCGGAAAAAGCCATGGGCCGTATGGTTGATTCGGTGTCGCCGCCTCTCCTGCTCCGTCTCCTTGGCACTCCATTTCTGGGAACTCATTCTGTTGATCCCCTTTCCGCAGGGAACAAACTTCTTCCTTATGTCCATAAGTGCCGCAGGTAAAGCACACATCATGAAGTCCCTCGTACTCCAGTTTTTGTATATACCCCTTAGGTCCCTTGATTTTGATACAAGGTGTTAGTTTCTTTGATAGGTCCAAAGATACGCATACTCTAGCATATCTTCCTCTTTCCGCTCTTAGCGTGCAGTCATCAACTTTGACTGCTACTCCGATAGTATTGCCCACCTCCATGAGGAAATTTTTGTCAAAGAACTCTGCAGCAATGCCTGGCAATCGCACCCATACTAAGGTCCTTGTTATATTGGTCAGTAGTGGGTTGAAATACGGCACCCACTTCATAACAGTAAGATAGTGTCCAAGTATCATCCATGGCCCATTGTCAAGAACATAGCAATAATCTTCCCTCGAATAGAATCTGATAATGAAGTAGTTTTCTTCAGGGTCTGTGAGTTCAAACCCTGCTTGGAACTTCCAAAGGTCTTGTAGTCTGTCTGACAGTGTTCTGAAACTGATATTTCTGCCCAATAACTTGACGATAAGGGCTCTCCGCCATGGTCTCCATAGTGACAGACATGTTTCTCCAGTAAGTTCAATCTCCGGCCATGCTGAGTTCTCATCTTCTTCGCCTAAGTTCTCAGCATAAATATCTGCCAGTGTTTCCTTGTCCCAGTAGTCATCTTCCTCTTCCCCTGTATATATAGGCCCTTTCGCCTTGTTGTTCATCATCACGTCAGCAAAGCTCCTTCGTCCCCAGAAGTTGGCCACCGAAGGTGAGCTAGTAGCACTGTTATGGATGAGGTTACCTTCCGTGTCTCTTTTATTTTTCTTAATGCTTCTGTTCAGTAGATCTTCCTCCTTCGGCGAAGTGGCAGCCGGGGAGGCAGCCATGGCTACGTCGTTGAATGTGGAAAGTAAGAGAGAAGTCAGAGGATATTTCTTAGAGAGAGAAAAAGTTCTAAGTAAGTGAAGCGAAGTATTAATGCTTCTATTCTACTAACTTATATATACAATTTAAAAAACTGCTTTCCTAACTAGATTTCCGCCAATACATCTCTTTTTCTTCACATTTTTTACGTGTTCTTCTCTTCTTGTATTCACAAATTTGCTTGCTGAGTTGGTAACCGTTTTTCCTGCTCAATCGAGTCATGATCCTCATCTGGTCGGCTATGATTCTCTACTGCTTCTTCATGCTCAGTAAACCTGGTGTGGCATAATGCTTTGTGGACTTCTCCTCTTGCTGCTTCTTTGCCTTTTCTGCAGCTGACCTCTTCTGCTGCTCCTTTACACTTTTTGAAGCTGATTTCAACAATATGATGGAGGTAATCTGGTAGCGGACGAGAGAGGCGGTGACAGAGGAGAGGGCTGGTGGTGGTGAAGGGGAGGGAATCTGGTGGCGAGGGAGAGGGGCATGGTGGCGGAGGAGAGGATGGCAGATGTAGGGAGAGGGAGAGGGCGGCGATGGTGGAAGGCGTTGCAGCCGGCTGGAGAAGGGTGGTGGTCATGGGTGAATTCAATATGGAGAAGACAATGTGGAGAAGAAAGTATTTTAGGATTTGTTTTTAGAATTTTCTTTTTTCTAAAAATTGAGTGAAATGACAATATTAACCCCTTGTTGCAGGATTGGATCCGGGGATGGTTGCAGCAGATCGGGATTGGGGGGTGGAATGGTGCAATATACATAAATTGGATCCACACAAATCTCTTCACGTCGAGTCTATACACTAACGAATAAGCTGATCATTAATAGCTTATAGCTTTTATTTTATTTTATGTTGAAGAAATAAATATTAGAAGTACGTGGAAGAAGGAAATCACACTCATTGTACGAGTGTAGAATTGTATGATCCCTTTTATTTTATAAACATTTAAACCATAATTCATCGTTGTAAAATTTGATGTACAATTTTATATAGCAGAGTATTGGTTATAGCTGAACAATGTATCTCTAGAGATGGATCAATTAAGCCCAAAATCTATAAACTGGTTTTCCAACTAAGTGAAAGCTCAAAGAGACATAAAGGACTTGCCCCATATAATTAAAAACCTTTAAAAAAAAAAAGAACAAGAAAACCATTAAGTTAAGGATAGACGAAAACACACACATCGTGAATGGACATTAATTAACTTAGAATAATATCATTTACAAAGTTTCAGAAAGGGATTAGAGATGGCAGGAAGCTGCGGTACTATTTTATTAATTAGTGATTTCAGTGAGAAGAATATGTTTTAACTTTGTGTTAGGATAATGTTGCTCATATCAAATCGTAAAGCGATCCGGTCTCTTTTCCGACTTTACGTAAATGCGGGAGTCTAGTGCAGCAGAAACATCTTTTTGTATTAGATCAAACTCAATTTTTTTAACTAATATACAACGTGCCCCTAGAGTACGTATGTCCATTAATTAATAATACTGCCATTTGAGACTTTTGAGTCTTAAAGCATTTTACACTTTTTGTCCTCCTCACTCATTTAAAGGAATCACCCCAAAAACAATACAATGATTTCGATAAACAAAGATACCGCAGTACCATAATAAGGTAGCAAATTCCAAGAACTTGGCTGCCTCAGATCGATCAAGATAAGTCACTTTCTATGTATTGATTACATACTATGTGATGGAGTTCCTTTGTTTATTTACGTATAAATACAAACACGGCAACCTTGTAACGATCAACGGGTAATAACATGTTTTTGTGATTTATGCCACTATAAAAGCCTTAAGTGGACACAAAGATTTAAACTGAATAGCTCTAATTGAATAATTAGCAATTTATGTCTCTTTGGATTTCAATACTCGAAATTCCTTCTTTTTTTTCAAAAAAAAAAAGTGAAGACTGTAATTTGAGTTCCTATTATACTTATTCTTTTCATAAAATTAAAAGAATAAAGGCGAAAAAAGACAACATTTTTGAATTAAAGTGACCTAGGAAAAGGTTCTCAAGTTCAATTTAGACCGACTAGTTATGTAATAAAAGAATATATTCTTCAAGTAAAGTCCAGTTATTCGCTTTGTTTGAAATGGGAAAGCAGCAGTTTGAGTCGGAGAAAGGCACGACAATCATCTTCTCTTATATAAAGATAAAGCAGTGCCAATAGTAAAAGCAACCGAGAGCTTTTCGAATAAAGAATACAAGTCCATATCAAAATCATCATCCATATGTTTTTCTTTTTATTATTGTTTTGACACGTCATATAATATTGACCACCAAGAATATATAAAGGATAAACAACTAATACATACTACATTACACAAACATGAAATAAACCATCATAAGATGAAAAGATTAAATACTATAAAAACACAAGAATGTTGTACTTTGCAATGAATTGAACTCAATATCTTCTGGTTGCGTTGCATGAGCTCTAGCCACTTAAACTAAACTTCATTGATATATGTTTGTTATTATTATTATGATAAAAACACGTAACATAATCATTTATAATTGTGGATATATGAACTTCCGTTAATATATACGTTTGTAAGCATGCTTTCAATTTTCGAATGACAGAGTCAAAATGATAGATAGGCGCCCGCATAGTCATAAATCATTGGAAAAACATTAGGTTGCTTAGCAGCTGGGTGACATGCATTGTCCAGATCTAACCCAATCTTGCCTATAACATGGATTTGGATGTCTTATAATGTAGATAACCCGATCTTGCCTATAACATGGATTTGGATGTCATATAACGTAGATACTTTGAGAAACGTACTGTGTATTGAGAAACATTTTCCGATTACATCTTTTACAAAAGTTGGTTTGGAGATTCAATAGAATGATAGGTAGGCATGTTAATTATCTATAGATATTTACGTCTGAATCCAATAACAATTACTAGTATAGTATACCTTGGGAATTTCGTTGGCAGAGCAGCAATGTTATACCACCAAGAGGAAAAAGATCACCATATATATACAAAAAAAATTAGATTACGGACTCATTCCGTTAATGAAAATCCAAAAGAATTTCAGATTGAGAAGGTGTAGAATGCTTCATAGACGCAATGATATGTAACACAACTATAAAACGATAATGAAAAACTTTAAAGCACATTTATTATGAGACCTACAAACAAAAGGTTTGTGCCGAATTTAAGATAAATGATGAAACGGTTGTGTTGGAGACATGCTTCTGCTTACGCCACCTACAACAACTATAAAATTTCATTAATTTGAATGAGATAAAGTTTCCTTCGTCAAGATAAGATAAACATTTGTTTTTACCAGAGAAAAAAAACATAGGAGAGGAGATAAGATGGGATTGAGGTTGTTATCTGTGATTAAAAGAATGCAAATACTATATATCAAGGGGAGGAGCAAGTTGCATGGATGATTCATGTTGGATTTCAAACGTCAATGTAACTACCCACTTATTTTCTTCCAAGGACCAAACACATACCATCTCTTCATTATCCACCATAAAAATATTTCCCACTGGCTGCTTTATTATGTAGATTAAATCCATCACTTATCTGTATGTTCATTTTCCAGCCAAAAAAAAAAAAAAATCGTTGGCAGATTCATCCAAAATTTTGTAATATATAATTGACAATTCATTTAAGATCACTGGAATATCAGGAGGTGGATGAATAAAAGTATAGGAAAGAATGCAAAGAATCTGAATTCCTCCATCCTCCCTCAAAATCTTAATGGCTCGTGTCCTTTTCACGGGTTCTGAGGAGGATAAAAATGAAATAAAATATAAGGTCTCCAATCATGTATCGTAACGGGCCTTCAATCATACGTCGATGCAACGCATAAAAAAGCATTTTTTTTAAAGAAGGGTTGTTAGCTTTTTTTTTTTTAATTTAAAAAAAAGACTGTTTTTGTTAAAGTTGATTTTAAAAGATATGCACACACATACTTAGTAGCTAACTAATACAAACAATGAATCGATAAATATTGTAAATTACATTACAACATCTTGTGCCAGTCACTTTAGGTGGATTCAGTTGGGCACATATCCGCATACTGATCTTTAGGTGGGAAACGTTGGCCTGGTCCCTCAACCCTCCTCCCACACTTCCACCCAGAGATTAGATAATTCTTTGGACCATTTCCAATTATAACAATCATAATATATACATACATATGATCAAATTAACATAGTTTTTCACTATGTTATATATAAAAAAGGTTATCCCATGTTCAACTGAAAACGATATATATGTTGCTAGTGAATAATTCAGTCAATTTTGAATCCAACTTGATATGACCAACCTACAAGGCTGCAATAAGACAATTTGCGACAAGAATATTATATACATGTCTGTATAGATGTTTATGTATTTATTTTTTCTGTTCCTTTTGTTTCTTGTGTTGGTGTGTGGTTGGGACAACGGGAAGCATCATCCAATAGCTGACGACTGTTCAAAATATTTCACCTGTTACTGATATTCTCCCTGATTTCTTGTGCTTTTGGTTTTGAGGTCGTTGGCTTTATGAATTTCGAGAAATGATGAAATGACGTGGATGTTGTAGCTCATGATAGTAACAGAAAACGTAACTCGTAGGAGAAAAAATAATAATATATATCAGTTATAATTGATTTTATGCAATAAAAGATTCTAATAATAATATATGCCAATAGTAAAATGTTCAAGAAAACCTTAATCACACCAACCACTATTTTGTACATAATTTGTAAAAGAAGCCTATACAATTCATTTTCTTGCTTGCTAAATTAATTACATACCCGGAAAAACAAAGCAAAGAGAGATGGTTCATGGACTAAATGCTAGTGACAACATAAAGGATAGATGTGAATATAATGATATAAATGCTTTATCATTCCAAAAAGATTTTATTATAAGGATGGTTGTGCCATTTTGATCGGCCGCATTGAACAATCAGCTAATATTTTCAATGAATACTTTATTTTTGTTTCACATATGAGGCTATTATTAGCCTACAATCATCACAAAATCACCCAATTCCTAATACCGTGTTGAAATTTCTTATGTCAAGTACCATCCTGAAGCAAAATGATTCATTAAATTGGCTGTGATTCTTATATTGTGGATTAGCAGTTGATCAACACATTTTGACGCAATTTTTATTATAGGTAATCGTGAAACAATCTCAGTGTGTTTCTAATACATTGATATGGTTGCATACATTTGACTCCTCTATACCTTGACATAAACGAGAGCCTGCAAAACAATGAATTCATGTTCTAAATCCACGTTCTAAATGTCGTTTCTCCTAAACGCGGAGAGGAAATCGGGATTCTAGCAATGCGCCAAGTGAAATTGCTCAAAAAAAAAAAAAAAAAAAAGACATGCATTTGTTTTGATGCAACAGCTAATTAACAGTACATAATTACGGACTAAGACTCTTTCTTGCAAGTCTTGATAAACCTGGAATATTGTCTAATTGAAACAGAAAAAGAAAAATGAAAAGGGAGGAATATTCTTCAGCTAACATTTCTCTTCAAAAACACATCCTACACCTATAGTCACATAAGAAGAAATTGCATCCCAAGTCATATATATCTCAGTTGTTATTCGAGTTTGATTTGCTCAAAGAAATACATGGTTCGATTCGAAGGGCACGCACACTATGAGTGTTTCACTACTGCTAGGACGAAGGCTTAGTTTGCAGTGAACACCTTGTGTGAGTCTTTGTGTAAGACCTCATCAACCTGAAAAGCTGTTGAACTCTTGATTTACATCTACTCATTAAGACTAGGACGGTATGGTTCACCGCCAAGGATTTGTCCTTTGTTCCAAATAAGAAGAAATTGCACGTATTCCAAGAACACATATTGCAACACTTCAGACACAATCATAAACTTAGAATTCATGTCCAGTATTTTTTCTTTTTGTAATAACAAATGATTAAGAAAACAAGTCTACCAACTTTTAAGTGACAACATTATACACAAAGAAAACATTTATTCATTAGCTAATAAACCAATAAAGTACAGACAAATAAGAATGTTTGACGAGTTAACGGAAATATGTGTATGAACCCGCACCATTTATTTAGCTCATATTATTGAAAACTAAGATTTGCTAAAAAAAAATAACGGAGGAGAAGAGATAGAATTGACAAAAAAAAAAAATATTGAGTAGGTTCTTCATAAGTCTCATATGGGAGGCTCGCTCTGAATGAGAAATGCATAAATTGTTGTACTAGATATGAAAAATTATAAAATTATTCTAAGTTTTTTACATGAAGATCTATAGAAGAAGGGTACAACAATTTATGCACATTTTTTCCGTTGTAGGAGCCGGTAAACCTGAGTAGATAATTCATACACTTCTGGCCATCATTTCTTGAAATCTCCTGTAAGACTCTTGTTTCTCCAATCTGAATTTCTCATGGCTATCGGCGATGAACATGTCTGCAAGCCGGTCGATATCATCGATAGAATCCCCCTCCGGCCGGTCGCCGGCCTTGCGCTCAAGCCAATGAAGATAGCCAGAAAGCCTTGCATCTTCATCCTCCATACTCTCCTCATCGCATGACGAATCAGTGGAAAAGGAAGTGTTCCATGAAGAATCATAGTTCCAACAATCTTTGGCAAAATCTTTAATTTCCGGCACCGGAATGGGGACCACATGGGATGAACACCAATTGTAATGTAGCCGGAAAGAGCCTAGGAAGAGGTTGTTCTTGTTCTTGTTCTTCTTCATGGAAAATTCAATTATTTGAATGACATGAGTGTTTTTAAAGACTTGTATGACAAGGGTTTTTGCTTTGGTTAGGGTTTTCGAAATCCGGCAGAAATGAGAGAGGAAGAAAGTTTGAACTAGGGTTTTAAGCTTGGAGGAGCTCAAAGTAGAAGGAGGAGAGGGTGATTTGAAGGAGGGAAGGAGATGTTTTTGAAGAGAGGGAGTGGCCATTTTTTTTTTTTTGTTTGGAGAGAAGTTAGTAAAGTGTATATGGGGGAGGATCCAAAATCCAAAACTTGGAAGGGATTTATAAAGGGAAGTGGAATGACACATTGCCACAAGTAAGTAGGTAATTTAAATAAAAGAGCCAACCACTTTGCTTATTATGTTAGTTTGATGAAGTAAGACTACTGCCTTCTCCATTTCTCTATACTTCACACTCGAAAATAATTGTACTTATGACTTAGAATTGACATATAAGAATGAATGTCATGCTGTTTGAGTGACTACATGTCTATCTTTGGTTGGTCATACAGTAATTTCCAGAATGCCACATAATTATTTGCGGAGTATTTTAAATTTTATGTTTCTACACACTATTGTTTGTTTCCATTTCCAATGGAGTCAATGACACACTCTTCTTTAACTTTGAAATATGATGGAATAAAGCAAAATTACTCACTAAATTGGGTGAAGTAGCAGTTGATCGACACAGATTGACGTAATTTTCATTATGGGTCGTCGGAAAACAACATCTGTGTGTTTATAGCACATGTGTATGGTTGCTTACATCCGACTCTCCTATATTCCACTATAAACGGGAGCCTCTAAAGCAATAGGATAATGTTGTTGTTGTTTCTATATACTATTGTTAATGTAAAAGTAAATTTTGCCAATGGCTCTTTTTGATGGTATAACTTTAGTGGTTAAAAAAGGAGTTATTCAAATAACTGAATTGTACTTCAAGGGTAGAAAAAAAACAAGCAACTATAACACTTCTTTGGTTCAAACTATAGGTTTTGCCAAAGTGGGCCACAGATTTAGTAAAAAATTGATTGGAAATATAGACGTCCAATGGATGCGAATTTCAAATTTTAGTTTTTTGGTTGTACCATACCAGTAACGGTCGATGTCACCTTGGTGTCATAAGAAGTGTAGAGATATAAATCAAAAACTGACAGATTTAGACAAAAGAATATACAATGCATGTTATATACACGTGTACAGCATTATGGAGCCCAAACAATGGAATTCCATACAAATATCTAGGAGGATTCGAACTCCCAAGCAATGGAATTCTCCACAAATATCTAGGAGGCTTCGAACTATCAACCTCTATCTTTCAAGATGATTACCTATTGTATGTTTCCATCTAAGTAGGTGATAAGTTTGAAATTGAATATACAACCCGCTGTTTTTATTTGAAACATAAAGATCAGAAGCCATTTGGAGGAAAAGTGGTCCAATGCGACATCCTGATGAGAGTTGAAATAATAAAACGACAGTGGATAAAGAACAGAGCACAATAGAAAAAGCAAAGGTGGGATAGTGGCAGTGTCTGTTGATTTTGAAAAAAGAAAATAAGAATCCCACCAAATAAAGCGTGCAATTCGAAGAGTTAGACAAGGCTGGTTCTTCGCCGATAACGTCACAAGGCCAATCATTATTTTAATTATCTCTAGTTTTAGACACAGACCACCACACTTACCATCTCCTTTTTTTGTGGTCAAACCACCTCGGCTAAATCGACCTTTTTCTTCCTGGGAAATAACAATAGATCAAGCACTTGTCTGCTACAGAAAAGATAATGCTCTATCCTTAAGCACCATAAAAATTTTCTTCCATCGATTTCTGATATTAAACTTCTAAATTATTGATCATTTATCTCTGTTATGGAAATGTCTTGTAACTCACATATAAAAGTTCTTAACTCAAGGCATATTGGATAACAAAGTATTAGCCAGTCATAACATAATAATTACGTAATATATATATATATATGTGTGTCTAAACACACACACCAACAACAACAGCAACATTACTCATTGACTTAGAGGCATATATATATATATATATATATATATATATATATGTGTGTGTGTGTGTGTGTGTGTGTGTGTGTGTGTGTGTGTGTGTGTGTGTGTAACAACAACAACATTACTCATTGACTTAGAGGCTCCTGCCTATGGCGGAGTATATGAGGTTGGATGTACGCAACCATACTCATGTGTTAGAAACACAGAGGTTGTTTCCCGATGATCCATAATGATACGTCAAGATATGTCGATCAACTGCTACTTCACAATATAAGAAGCGCAACCAATTTAGTGAATCATTTTGATTTATTCAATCATATATTAAAGTCAATAAATAGTGTGTCATTGACTCCATTAAAAATAGAAACTTTTAAACACACACACATATATATGCGTGTGTGTGTGTATATATATATGTATGTAAGGAGGAGGTAGAGGGACGAAGGAGTACAGATTGTGAACATTCAAAAATGTGAAAATTTGATATGATTCAACAGAAAATGCCTGAAGTATTCAAATATGTACAATTTCTGTTAGAATCTTACAACACAAACATGTACGTATTTATGCGGCGTGTAGAAACAAAGAGACAAGAGATTAAAATAATGTTTGACAGCATGCACACTGAAAATGAAATCAGGAGACAATGAATAATTTAAAAGCTGTCTGAAGCGTATCCGACGTGGAGATGACGATTTCAACGATAGATCTAATGAGGTACACTGCAAAAGACATGCTTCAGATCTGCCGGAACTTCGGTTAAAAACTATAAAACAAGATTTAAGATTTGCCGGAAGCTTCGGTAAAAACATGAAAATCTGTAGCAGCAGACGATGGTAAAAGGGACACAGCTCGATGTTGGTTTATATATTATTTTTCTCACAGTAACTTCCAACCAATGCCGTGGAACTGAATCCAATAATATCAACGAATATAGTAATCATGATTCTCCCCAATGATACATAACAAATATGAGATATATATATATATATGTGTGAGAGAGAGAGATTGATAAATTTGAAAGGGTAATAAAATGTGACTGAAATATCATCATATAATTATTATGTTAGAAGACGACGACGACAACAACAACATTACCCATTGTATTAGAGGCTCTCGCATATGGCGGGGTATGAGGGGTGGGAACCATACCAATGTGTTAGAAATACACAGAGTTTGTTTCCTGATGACCCATAAAGAAAATTGCGTCAAGCTGTGTCGATCAACTGCTACTTCGCAATGTAAGAAACGCAGCGAATTTACTGAGTCATTTTGTTTTATTCCATCATATTCCAAAGTCAAAGAAGAATGTGTAAAATGTAATTATTAGATTAGAGGATGAAGACTTGTTCAACACCTAACTAGATATGTGTGCTTAGTCTTTACCGAAACATCCTCTGTTTCTTGTTTAGGTATTACCGAAACTTCCTCTGTTTTTGTTTTGCGCATTCCAAAGTTAACAAGTGGTATCAGAGCCATCAAACTCAAACAATCTCAAATTTGTTTCTACCCCCAAAATGAGTGAATTGCAAGTTGTTTGTGGAATTAAGAAACTGAACAATCAAAATTATAACACATGGTCAACATGCATGATTTCATATCTACAAGGACAAGATCTGTGGGAGGTGGTTAATGGCAGTGAGACTACATCGCCAGTTGCAGAAGACACCACAGGAGTATTACGAAAATGGAAGATCAAAGCTGGGAAAGCTATGTTCGTGTTAAAGACAACTGTTGAAGAAGATGTGTTGGAACACATCCGAGATCTGAGCACGCCAAAGGAGGCGTGGGATACACTTGCAAAGCTATTCTCGAAGAGAAATGACACACGGTTGCAGCTACTTGAAAGTGAATTGCTGTCAATTTCTCAAGGTGATTTATCCATTATTCAATACTTTCATAAGGTGAAATCACTGTGCCGTGAGATTTCTGAGTTGGATCCTGAGGCTAAAATTGGAGATACCAGGACAAAAAGAATTATTATCCATGGTCTCAAACCAGAGTTCAGAGGGTTTGTAGCTGCTGTACAAGGATGGCCTGTTCAACCATCACTTGTAGAATTTGAGAATTTGTTGGCTGGGCAAGAGGCATTGGCCAAACAGATGGGAGGAATGACCATGAAGAGTGATGAGCAAGCAATGTATGCTGGTAAAAGCAAGTGGAATAGCAGGCAAAATTTTTCGAACCAAAGAAGGAAGGGGCCGAATGGTATGGACCAGCAATGTGGAGATTCAAATGGCGGTAGACCTGAATTTAGCAGGAAAAAATTTGGAGGCAAGTGTTACAGTTGCGGAAAGAAGGGGCATAGATCCCGTGACTGCTGGTCAAAGAAAAAGACAGTGGAGAGCAATGTAGCAGCATCCAAAGAAGAAGAGGAGTGGGATGTTGAAGCAATGGTTGCCATAGAGGAAGAGAAGGGGTCGGCCACTAACAAAGAACATGCCTTCATGACTACGTCCAGGCATGTTAATTGCGAGATGGATTGGATTGTAGACTCTGGATGCTCAAACCACATGACGGGTGACAAAGAAAAGCTTGAAGATGTAGCAGAATATAAAGACAATCGTGTTGTTGTGACTGCTAACAACACGAAGTTTCCTATTGCGCACATAGGGAAGTCAGTCATACCACTCCAGCAAGCCGAAATTGGAGTACCTCTTCAAGATGTTTATCATGTGCCAGGTATGACAAAGAATTTGCTTTCTGTTGCTCAACTATCAGCTGCGGGACGTTATTTGTGTTTGGTCCAAAGGATGTGAAGGTGTTTCAACATCTTGAAATAAAAGAAGATCCAGTGATGGAAGGAAAGAAAGTGGACTCCGTATATGTAATGTCAGCAGAAGCAGTGTACGTTGATAAAACAAGGAGGACCGAATCTGTAGACTTGTGGCATGCAAGATTGAGTCATGTAAGTTACAACAAGCTTGACATCATGATGAAGAAATCTATGCTGAGAGGATTACCTAATCTTGAGGTAAGAAAAGATGTTGTGTGCGCTGGGTGTCAATACTGCAAAGCACATCAGTTGCCGTATGATCATTCAAGATTCAAGGCTTCGGTGGTGCTGGAGTTAGTCCACTCAGATGTTTTTGGACCAGTAAAGCAACCTTCCATCAAAGGTATGAAATACATGATCACGTTTATTGATGACTATTCAAGATATGTGTGGGTCTATTTCTTGAAGGAAAAATCCGAAGCCCTTAAGAAATTTAAGGAGTTCAAGGAAGAAGTAGAAGCAAAGCTTGGAAAGAAAATTATATGCCTTCGAACAGATAATGGTGGTGAATTTACTTCGGAAGAGTTTCATCATTTTCTGCACCAAAATAGAATCCAAAGGCAGTTAACTTGTGCAAATACACCGCAGCAGAATGAAGTTGCAGAGCGCAAGAACATGCATTTGGCCGAGACATGCAGGAGTATGCTGCACGCCAAATGTGTACCTGGAAGGTTTTGGGCTGAGACTATGAGAACTGTAGTTTATGTGACAAACAGGTTGCCTCAACAGAAACTTAATTTTCATTCTCCCTATGAACTTGTAATGAATGAAATACCTACTGTAAGTTACTTTCGTGTGTTTGGTAGTGGATGCTATGTTTTCATACCTAACCATTTACGAAGTAAAATGGAAAAGAAAGCAGTCAAGTGCATATTTGTAGGGTATGATGAAAGCAGGAAAGGTTGGAGATGTTGTGATCCCTTAACTGGACGATGTTATGTTTCAAGAAATGTTGTGTTTGATGAAGCAACAGCATGGTGGCCTACAGAAAATCAGCACCATGGTGATCAAAGTGCTTCGGCTGTGCAAGGAAGTAGACCAAATGCAGCGCATTTTCAACTTGGAAATGATGTGACCGAAGAAGAAGAAGTGGAGCACCAAGAGCAGCTTACTCCAGATGACCGTGATGAGCACGTTGATGTACCACGAGAAGCTGAAGTAGGCGAAACCAATTCAGCACCCAGAAGGTCCGAAAGATCCAGGAGGCCAAATCCCAAATATGCCAATGCGGCTATTGTTGAAGAAGTGCCAGAACCAGAGAGTTTTGATGAGGCAGTGAAGAATGAAGAGTGGATTAAGGCCATGAAAGAAGAAATTTCAGCACTAGAGCACAATCAAACCTGGGAGCTTGTACCAAAGCCAAAAGATTATGGCTTGGACTATGAAGAAACATTTAGTCCTGTAGCAAAGATAACAACTGTGCGAGTATTGTTAGCAATGGCGGCTAACAAAGGTTGGAGACTGTTTCAGATGGATGTTAAAAATGCCTTCTTATATGGTGAGTTGGATCATGACATATACATGACGCAACCCGTGGGGTTCGAAGATCATGAACGTGCGCATCATGTATACAAGTTAAAGAAGGCGCTTTATGGATTGAAACATGCACCAAGAGTTTGGTATGGAAAGATTGCTGAATTTTTTGTTTACTGTGGCTATAAGATGACAAATCCGGATTCAAGTTTATTTGTTAAGAAGATTGAATCAAGAATAGCCATAGTGTTGGTGTATGTTGATGACTTAATTATCACTGGAGATGCTAATGATGAAGTGTTACAAGTTAAGAAAAATTTATCCATACGGTTTCATATGAAAGAACTTGGCCAACTTAAACATTTTCTTGGATTACAAGTTGAACATTTGGATAATGGAATTTCGTTGCATCAACAAAAATATGTCATGGATTTGTTGAACAAATTTGGGATGTTGGCTTGTAAACCGGTGAATACTTGTTTAGAACCAAATGTTAAGTTAAGTGCTTATGAAGGAGAAAGTCTTGAGGATGCCGTGTTGTACCGAAAACTGGTTGGCAGTTTAATTTATTTGACACTAACCAGGCCAGATATTTCTTGCGCAGTTGGCATAGTTAGTCGTTTTATGCAGAGTCCAAAGAAACCTCACTTGGAAGCAGTTAAGCGGATATTGCGGTATATCAAAGGAACCAGCAGTTGGGGCGTGTGGTATATAAGAGACGCCGAGCTTAAACTGAGAGGGTTTTGTGATGCTTATTATTCTGGGGACTATGATACACGAAGGTCAACTACTGGATTTGTTTTCATGTTGGGATCTGGGGCAGTATCTTGGTGCAGTAAGCTTCAACCCACTGTATCTTTATCGACAACTGAAGCTGAATATAGAGCAGCAGCTATGGCAGCTCAAGAGTGCGTATGGCTTGTACAAGTTTTGAATGAACTATGTCATAAGAGTATGGATAGCGTGCGGATATATTGTGATAACTTTTCTTCAATTCAGTTAGCGTGCAATCCAGTTTTTCATGCAAGAACTAAACATGTTGAGGTACATTATCATTTCATTAGAGAAAAAGTGTTGCAAGGTGAAATTGAACTGCAGCATATTGATACTCATAATCAAGTTGCGGATGTGTTCACGAAAGGTTTCGATAGAAACAAGTTGGTGGAGTTTCGTCATCAACTAGGCATGAGAGACGTGCCTTGAATCGGATGCAGCGAGTAGGTGTTGAGGGGGAGATTTGAAGACTTGTTCAACACCTAACTAGATATGTGTGTGCCTTAGTCTTTACCAAAACATCCTCTGTTTCTTGTTTAGGTATTACCGAAACTTTCTCTGTTTTTGTTTTGCGCATTCCAAAGTTAACAGAGGACACATTGGAAAAAGCTTATTGTTTGTAGGTCGAAGATAAATCCTTGGGCTCTACTCAGGAGGAGTTTAATTAAGTGCAGTTGTATTCAGTAATATAGGATGAAATTGGAGGGCTACAACATGGACATTTGAAAATAAAATGGGGGTAATTAATTTCAAAGGGTGAAATATATATTTTAAATAGTAGAGGAGAACAAATTTTAGTTTACTCCACATAATGGGGAACCAGGTTCCCTGATCATTTCCCAAAATTTTCAAAGGCATTTCTCACCTACACAATATCTTTATCATTCTCTGATTCGATACCTATCAAATGACGTGGTGAAATCTTCTCTGAGCTAGGAGAGAAGGTAAACGACTCCTTTTGATAAACATCGTCTCCTAAATTGGAGCCTTGATAATGTGTAAAATACGCTTCAAATAGACTTAGTCACATACATGCAACAGATTTTTATAAATACATTTACAAAGTGGTTTGACATAGACAATATAAGACTTTCTCTCTAATTACAAAAAGTCATACATTGACCGTGTGTCTCCATTGTACAGTTATATGAAGATGTAAATCAATAACTCATTGATGTCCTAAATTGATAAGGTTTTTTACCAGACAATTCATACAAGCTGCCCAATGCAAACCGGACCCGTATCTATGACCCAGTTGGGTAGGAATTAGGCATTTGACTTTCAGGTCCAAATAGCAATGTTACACTCATGATGCGTATGTTTTCTGATTCGAACATATACCTTTTTAGTTGCAATGTCTCAACTCAAACACCGACTTAACTATACCCTCGAAAGATGTGAGATTTTTTCTCGAGTAACGCATAGAAACCCCTTGTCTTTCTATAAATTTGCATGAGATAGCCTCAACTAACCACCAATCATTTGGGGTTCTTCTTTGCAGTTCCCATAATATATGTATATGAATGTCTTATAATTTCTCTTTTACAAGCTCATTTATTTATTTAAAAATTCTTTGCTCTAGAATTATTCCTTAAGCTTCGACACATTTACGGTTTGTTGTATTATAGGAGTATGTTCTCGCGTGGTTCACACCATTGGATGAGAAATTTGACAACCCATATCTTAACATTCAAAAAAAAAAATTAGTACTTTAGTCCTCATTATTTAGTTCAATTGTTAAATTGGGGGTTAATACTTTCGCGATAATTGTATCGATCATCTTTCAACATTTATGAGGTAAAAAATGAGGTCTTCAATCACGCGCTGCCACGTGTACAAGTAACTATTTTTTAAAAACAAAAAAAATTTAAACTTCTTCCACTTTTGTACACATGGCAACCTGTGATTGGAGGCCTCATTTTTTACCTCATTTCTTACCTCCTGTGATCCCAACCGCCAGTTCGGTTGGTATCACAGGAGGTAAGAAATGAGATAAAAAATGAGGTCTCCAATCACGCGCTGCCACGTGTACAAGTAACTATTTTTTAAAAACAAAAAAAATTTAAACTTCTTCTACTTTTGTACACATGGCAACCTGTGATTGGAGACCTCATTTTTCACCTCATTTCTTACCTCCTGTGATCCCAACCGTCACCAGTTGGGCATAAGGCAGGAGAAAGACATGTTGTTATAGTTTGGAGAAATAAGAAGCTAACTTTAGCAGCCTTTTTTTTTTTGGTACTTAAAGGAGCAATAGGCGACCATTTTGGAAGCATGGAATATAAGTGTCGCATAATATTTATTCCCTGGAATCACTTGTCATAGTCAGTGTAAGCCCCTCTGCATTTCACTTTTGAATTCTTTCTTTTCCTTTCTTCTTGTTGACACAATCTCCTTTCGTATATACTGCCAAATTGTTCAAATCTTTCAACCATAATCACAGACTATAGTATAAAAAATAAATTAGGAAGCCCGACTTAAAAGTACGTGGTCGTTAAGATAGTCAGACCATGTTTTATTATAAGAATTCAGTTAAGAAGTAACATACTCACTAATCATATGAAACTTTAGCTGCAATACTATACTTATTATGGACATTCAAAACAAATTCTTGCGCAGTTAATCTAAATTCTCTGGGGTTTGTTTGATAACGGCGTATACCATGTGGGTTAAAACCGGACCGAAACCGAACCGAAATTATGGGTTTTAAATCGAACTGGAATTGTATAACTTTAGCAGTTCGGTTCTTGAACCGGATTTCTGGTTTACAGTTCCAGTTCGGTTCCTAATTTTCATAAACCGCCAGAACCGGAACCAAACCGTATAAATAATAATATTTTATTTTTCATATAAATAATAATTAATAGTTTTTTAAAAACTAATTAAAAGTTTAAAACCCTACTGGAGTAAATAATAATAAGTTTTTTATATAAATAATAATTGATAGTGTTTTATATAAATAATAATTAATATTTTTTATATAAATAATAATTAATAGTTTAAAACCCTACTGAGTAAATAATAATTAAATCTTTTTATATAAATAATAATTAATAGTTTAAATAATAATCTATTTTTTTCTTTGGCAGTTATGTGGTTCTGAATCGGAACCAAACCGTATTAAACGGTTATACGGTTCTGCAGGTTCACATTTCTAGTTCGGTTCTAAAAATATTATGCTAAACGGTTTCCGGTTCTAACAGTTCTGGAACCGTCAACCGGACCGTTATTCACCCCTAATGTGGGTACCATTTTTGAATAAATGGTACACACATAAATGTCTAACACATAGGATATTAAAGGAAGTTGAAGCATATAATATAATTCGATCGTTTTTCTGTCGTTAAGATATATTGGATATGATTTTTGTTGTTGCGTTGTTTGAAGCATACAGTATAATTAAATTACGTAGACAATCTAGTGATCTCAGAGATGAGCATGTTCAAGGTATTTAAATAAATATTTTATGTACCAAAATACTCTAAGAACTAAAAAGAAAAAAAAAAGAAGTCCAAATGTGGAGGTTTTTCCGGCCATGTAAACACGTCATCAACAACAACGATGGTCACACCGGAGCCAGCATAAAGAAATATTATCTATCGGTGGATGAGGTGTACCAGAATCTTTAGTTACAGTCCATATCTTAAGACCCAAAAACTTACGGCAAATTAAGTGAAAATTCAATAAAATAGTTGATCATGGACGGCAGTGGAAAATTTTCACCCAGTTGGAAGATTGGAAGGGCGTAGATGATGAGTCAAGTAACGAAAATCTTAAAGATCAGGTTAGGATTTGGGATCTACAGTCAAAATGCTTATAGTAAATGATGTCTTTACATTAGGACGACCGATTTTGACGCATCATTTATACACGAATAGGCCATAGAAGAAAGAGAATTGACATACATATTACATAGTACATCTGGAGTGGCTTCTTCTTTGATGTCTTTCCCCTTCGATGCTCTGGTGAAGCCATATTAATTATAATCAAAACCTTCAGAAAAGTTTTAAATTTTAAAAACTTACATTTACATACAGACACATATATATACATATACATACATGAATATCTGTGTGTGTATATATATATCTGTATATGTATAGACACACATATATACAAAGCACCTATGCATATATATTTATATACACACACAAATATATGTGTCTTCTTGTACGTATGTATATCTATTATTTAAGTCATCTCATAGTGGTCCGTTATATGGGATCTTATCGATGCATACAGTTATGAAATATATTACCATGTTTAATTAAGCGCTTTGACTGGGTAATCATGTCTCAAGCTTGAAACATGCAGGTTATTTAGTGTTTAATTAGTTGGAAGAAAGAGGATTAATTTGTCTGACATGTCCTTTTCTTATTTTCTTTAATCCTTTTTGGGGACTCTTCATTACATAGCAAGTAGTATTGACCACTTCAGATTAAAAATACTTGGCAAACTAAACTCATTCAGGATGGCTTTACTCATTTCTTGAAGTGTTCTATTTTTTTTTGCTACACTATTTTGTTGAGGAGTTGTGTACATACCCTTTCGATACACAAAATTTTAGGAGTTTAACATCAAACTCTCCACCTCTATCATTTCTAATTTTCTTGATACTTCTTTCAAGTTCTCTAATATCTTGCAAAGCTGAATAAACTCAAGACATTCATTGTGGATTGACGAAGTAATCCGGTCTACCACACTTGCGACATTTCTTATCCTTCTTTTGCCTTTGGGTGAGCTTCTGAAAAACTTCCTCGTGTGATATTTCTTTGTAGTAGCAATTCTTCTTAACTTCGGAACTATAAGTGCAACTTCTCCATCCGAATCTTCAGACTCTACCACTAATTCTTTGTGTGACACATTTGTAGGTTTAACAAGGTCTACCTTATTTTGCTCATCGATTAAGATTTCATAAATCAAAAGATTTCCACAGAGAAAGAGTCATGAAATTCTTAGACTCGATAATAGCCGTCACTTTTGGTGTTCATTCTCTTTGACAATGAGTTAAGTAATATTGAGACATGATACTCATTTAATATTTTCTTATCGAGCATGGAAAGTTGATTCACGATTTAGACGAATCGATCAATGGTTTCCTCACTCTTTTCGTTATTTTTCATACCGAACATTTCATAATCATTCATGAGCATTAGCTTTTTGATCATTCACATTTGCTCGATCCCTTCATGGATATCTCTAATCTTTTCCATGTTTCATGAGTCGTTTTAAGATCTTGAAGTCTAACAAGCTCGGTATTGGTTAGAGCACTTGAAAGAATATCAAATGCCTTTCTATCGAGAGCAAATTTGACCTTTTCTTCATCGGATGTAGTCATCCTCATCTTTGGATATTGTTTTGCCCTTTGAGTTTGTAATCATAGGAACTTCAAATCCTTGGACAACCATTCTCCATATATGAAAACCACAACCTTTCAAATGATTCATTATACGAAACTTACAGAAGGAGCAGCTTTGAGCTTTAAACATGGAAATTTTGATGTTTGTTGTTGAGAATATAATAGATGGTTTGAGAGTTGAGCTCTAAGAGGCAAATGTTATCATTGCCATATTTTTCAATGATCTTTGACCTTACTACTTGCAAAAATTGGCCAATCAATCAAGGCTAGGCTGATATCAATTGTTAGATTTATGACAATCACTCTAGAGTAAGTGAATAGAGTGTTGGGTATATTTTGGGTTTTTTTAATCTTGTTCAAGCCAACTCAAATACTCTCCAAAATATGAATGAACGAGACAAGAAATGATGAATGGAGGCACAATATTTAGAGTGAGTCAAATCTCTTTGATTCTACTCCACTACCACTTTGTTTTCAAAGTGGATTTTGAACAACTTTTTTACTATCTTCAACAAGGAATAAAAACAACAACAACAACAACAACAACAATTTACCGACAACTACAACAATAACAACTATTGTGCCGATAACTTATATAACATCAACTGCTACAACTACTGCAAGCCAGAGCCTTGATGATTTTCTACTTATTTTTTTACAGCTTCAACAAAGTTCCATTGAAGAACTTTCACCAAATAGGTTTTGGAGAAGAAGCGAAATGTCACTTTCAAAGAAGTTTAAATCACAAGTAAGAAATCAAATATGTTTAGTTCCTCTTGTGTTAGACTTCAACTCTCACAATACAAAAATAAAAAACAAATAACAAAAGATCAATGAGCTTTAAGCACTTTTGCACTTCGAAAGAATTTAATATCAAGGTGGATAGAGTTTGAAGAGGATGCAACTGTGTAAATATCTTCTTTGAGCTTCTTTAATATATAGAGAAAGTGAATCTTGTTTTGCAGCCTCCATAAAAGTCTCACACTTTATTAATTGCTTTGGAGAAGTGGATCTTGTCTTCAACCATTTTATACTTTAATTTGATGATCTATATCTATCCTAGAAAAGGTTAGATATATGCATAATAGTCAAGAAACCATTATGGATGTTAGTCATAAAGGCACAATTTATTTAAGGGAGATTGGAAAGAGAAAACATTTTAACTCTGTTATAAATCTGTTTGCAACAGCGATACGAATTTGAATTCTATGTAACATCGATCTATCCATTTCTACACTTTAAAGATCGATGCATACATTGATTGATCGATTCACTATGCTTTTAGAGATCAATGTTGAACAATGTATTTTTGATTTCAAACTTGAATGATGTTGATCGATCAATATACTCTGTCTGATAGATCGACATTGGATAGCGTTTTTTCAATTTTGAACTTGACCGACATCGACCGATGGATGTGCTCTGCTTGAGAGATTGACATTGATAATATGCTTCTAATTTTGCATACTTCACGCATAGATCGATCGATGTCTACTTTTAGAGATCGATCTATATATAGATCGATCGACATAGAGATTGACGTATACATTAATCACTATTTTAGAGACCTATGTAGAGATCAATGTCAATATCTTACCTTTATCATTTTCAAAGTATAAAGTGACTTTTCAATTATTTTTCAAACACCTTTTGAACTTCATCAAAACCTTCATGGTCCAACAATGATATCAAAACCCTCATTAATCTAACTTCCAGAAGCAAGTCGAGCCACCCCTTTTCAGACTGAATATTTCAGATTTTGGTAGGTTTAGCTAGCCGAATTATTTCGTTAAAATTTAGACCGTTGGGTCATCTTAATTTGTGTGATCCAATAAATAAATTTATGATCCAATAATGTACATGTTAGACGAAAATTTCAGTTGTGGAAACGTAATAAAAACTCTTGTTTAAATGATTTCACGTACTTATATCTATGTTGCCTGCGCAATGCAGTAACACTCAGAAGACGTAGTCCAAACTTACCTACTTGGCCATCATCCTTGAGGGTGGTTACGAGATTCAACAATCAATAAGATATTGCAAACGCTAAAAGATTGCGAGGATTCCTTATTGCGAAAGCTACAAGATTGCGACTATTTTTTCTTTAATAAGAAAGCTACAAGATTGGGAGGATTGATATGAAAATGAGGTCAGAAGTTTGTGATTTTATATTTGTAGATTACCTGTCCATAGAAAATTACATGCACACATCATATTCTATAAAAAAGCGCACCTTGCACAAGTGGTTATAGGATATACCGCAGTTTATGCATATATCCACGTAAGGGTTAGTAGATAAACATCACATCAAATTAGCTTCTTATTTTACTCTAATAATTAAATTAAATTGCATGTCAAAAATGATGCAACTGCAGATTGAATTTTGAAACTGTTAGTGGAAAAAAAAAAGTGCACGTTGATAAAATAGTAGTAAAAATAAGCTACTTAGTATAATGCATGACTACGTAGCAATTTCTTTTTTACATTTCTCTCCAAGCAAGAGTCTCACAAGTGAGACTAGAGAATATATACTTCATACACTTCTAGCCAGCATATCTTGGTATCTCCGGTAAGACTCTTCAAACTCAAGCCTGAATTTCTCATGGCTTTCTGCAATGAACATCTCAGCCAGCCGGTCGATTTCGTTACATGAATCCTCCTCTTTAATAAAGCCGTGTGACTTTTGATCAAGCCAGTGAAGATATCCTGAAAGTTTTGTATCTTCGTCTAATTCGCTGCTCTCGTCATCAAATGAATCCTCAGTTGAACACAAAGTATTCCAAGATGAATCACTAGAGAGCCCTCCTTTATTCCGCGAAGAAGACATGACATGGGAGAAAGACCTATTAGAATGCAGCCTGAAAGATCTGACCTTGTCCTTCTTTACAGAAAATTCAATGATGTGAATGGCATGAATGTTTTTAGCAACTTGGATGACAAGGTTTTTTGCTTTGGCAAGGGTTCGTGAAATCGGGTTCAAGTAAGATAGAAAGAAAGTTTCGACCATTGTCCTGAGCTTGGAGGAGCTCAAAGTAGGAGAAGAAAAGGGAGGGGATGAATATGGTTTCATGGAGTATAGTGGAGGACCTTTGTTAGGGGAGGACAGGTTTATTGATAGGGTTAATATGTTTGGAAAAGGTGTAAAATGCAAAACTTGCAAAGGGCTTTATAAAGGGTATTGCAGTTGCCACTTGACACTAGCAAGTAGTTGGTATTCAAATGAAATAATAAATTGAAGCATTTATCTAGATCTTGAGAATTCTGAGTTTGAATTTTAACATTAACTTTATATACATATATATATATATGTATATATGTGTATGTATGTATGTATATATATAGATACACACACATAAAATTAGACAAGAAACTATCGTAATCTTCGTATTTTGGACACTGAAAATGAAATCAAGGGACAAGCATTACTTTTTGTTTCCGGCGGAGGCATTTCCAAAGGAAGATCTAGGCGGCCAGCTTTGCCGGAAACTTTGGTTTGAGAATTAATTTTCAGATATAAAAAAAAATGAATATTAAAGCCCTGCCGCAACCTTAGGAAAGGTGTGTTCTTTGTTAATTGATTCGTTGATTATAGTAAATTTCAGCGGACGCCGTGGAACTGAATCCATGCTGATATAAGTTAGAATTGAGAATATCAAGGAAAATGTTTCAATCAAGGTTCACCCTGGTCATCCATGAAATTGAGTCATCCTATTCTCTTTCTTTCTTTTTTTATTCCCTCTTTTTCTGAGGGTTGGGGGTGGGAGGTGGACACAATAACTAAAATTAATTTCAGTTCCACGTACTCCAATTGCATAGTCTAAATTCTCAAACTTTGGTTAAACTTAACAATTCTAATGCTATCGAACAAACAAACAAGATGTATAGATGTTTGTTGGAAAATATGTATATGGCACAGAAAAACCAAACAAGAAAGACAATGAAAGCCGAGACGAGTTTCAGGATAACTCTGTCCTTAAAGCAATTTAGCCTCTACCGGTGAGCAAGGTAGACTGCAATGGCTAATGCTTCCCAAGATATAACGGCTTACTCTCTTTAGTTTGCTCTACTAGAGAGAGTTTGAACTTGATGGTAGAAGAGATTGATAGTAGAGAGAGTTTAAGAAGAAAGTACTGCAGAAATTTCACAAGTTTTCAAGTGTTTTTTATGTATATGTTGAAGATATCAAAGCCCAATATTTATAGGCTTTTGGTTTTCAAAAAACAAGTTTAAAAGACCCTTTTCTGCAGCTTATTTCTCCCTAGGATCGGCCATGGACGTTAGAGATGAAAGGAGATGTCATTTGGAGGAGAAGATGCATCTTTTGTGAACAGTCAGGTCACATTAGGCGCCTAATGTCACTTCGAACGACTGTACAAAATGACATCGAACGACTGTACAAAATGACATAGGAGCTTCATGTGACATCGAACGACCCATTAGGCGCTTCATGTGACATCGAACGACTGTACAAAATCACATTAGGCGCTTCATGTGACATTGAACGACTGTACAAAATCACATTAGGCGCTTCATGTGACATTGAACGCCTACAAGGTGTTCGAAGTGTTCTGAAAGTGTCCCCGAACACTTCGAACGCCACATGAAGCGCTTCAAGTGTTCTGGAAATGTTCCAGAACACTTCGAACGCCTACATTAGGCGCTTAAAGTGTTTGGAACACCCCCATTTCCTTCCATTGTTCATAAAACACTCCAAACTTCATCCAATCTCCTATCAAAAGGTTACATAACATTATACAAGGTTGGATCACAAGATTTAAAGTACTTTTAAGTACTTTTTCCAACAATGTTCAGCATAAACAAATTCAAAAGTAAAAGAGAAAGGAGAATATGGATAAATTCTTTAGCCAAAAAAATTGAATTAGACCGTGTATTAAATATAACTGTATTTCTTCGTATCAACCAGGATTCAAATGCTGACGGCTTTCTGTGTGCATGTGATAATAAAGTTTGGAGACGGACATAACTCATTTGGTATTCAAAGTATGACATTATAGTAGAATACCAATAGTTCGAACTCGGCCACACATAGTGTAGGCATTTCACTGCTATCTGGGTCAGTACTGACCAAAAACCATAATATCCACCGACCAACTGAGTAGCTGGTTGTTAATGTATACCTTGTCTGAGATACCATCCTAGAAGTCCGTTAGAATATTGATTTGCTTTTCCATTAGTCCTTTAGAACTAGGACAGTGGGCCCATAAGGCCAGGGATTTTGCAATTTGAAGTAGATAATGAAGTTTGGCAGAAAAAATCTTCAATCTGATGAGATATACACACATATATATATATATGCACACATCGTCATAAGTATTACAGTATAACTGTGAATACAACTGTGCAGAGACGCTGCGTGGAAGCAAAGAGATAGACAAGATTCTGCGTGATTCACTACAATTTGGCATGGTGTAATCAAGCTCGAGTTTTTTTATGTTTAACAGTAGAATATCCAACGCTAAATTAACTAGCATTCGTCATAACTATATGAAAACAACTTATGTGTGTTTTTAAACATGTATACGGTTACGTATATTCGACCCAGTGGCGGAGCCAGGAGTCCATTCTTGGAGGGGCACTGACAGGCTTCGCAATAGAAATACCACCGGTCACCTTTTCGGACGAGAAAACCGACAAAATCTTCTAGACATATTTTCATATTATAACATAAAATACGTGAAAGAAAACACATCTACCAACCAATGTACAAAAAAAATAAACAATACACAACAAATAATATGCAGATCATAATTATTAAATGAATATAGTAATATACATCAATACATACCTTTTATTTGCCTATTGCAGAACGAGAAGGATTTGCCAAGGGATGCAAAAAGGTTCTTCGAGATGACATTGATTGAAATCGTTGTATAATACCTTCATCTTCAATGGTGCTAAAATTTCATGTTCAAAGTAACACAATAAATAATCTGATAGTACGTCACCCCCCAACCGGTTGCGTAGATCAGTCTTGACGATATTCATCGCAGAAAAATTAGAAACAAACAACTATCACAAAAGCTAGTGTTTAACAATGGGCATTTGGAAAAGCATATTACCTTTTACAGTTTACTGTCTGAATGCTGGATCAATGACCAATTATATACGGTGTACATAGTTGCTAGAAATTGTAAAATAGTTTTCACACCTGCAACAGCCAACACTAAAGATTTAAATGCAACCTAAAGGTATGTGTAGCTCTCAACTTTGAAACGACTTTAGAGCAACCAAATAAAATCACAAAAGCTGTGTAATTGTATCATCTTCCCCAATAGAGTGGCACATCCATATGCCGTTTTTAAATTAATATATATCAACTATCGAGCATCAGCCCTCACAGGATTCGTAAGATTAGCAACCAATTAAAAAAAAGAAAC